>CAJQZJ010033222.1:4594027-4623703 GCA_907164525.1 Lophiomys imhausi | reverse complement strand
CACACACAAAGCCATGTATACACACATACATACACCACACACACACACACACAAAGCCATGTATACACACACCATAGCACCCCCCACACACCCACACACACACACAAAGCCACATAGACACACATGCACTACACACACATACATGCACACACACAACACACACACACAGATGTGAAATAGTCTATTGTCACATCACTGTCTTATTAAAAGGAAATTAACTCAGGGCACAGAAAGGAATTTCAGCTTGGATCATCACTTCAACTTCTCAGGCCACTTAACTGTGGGAGGATTCATCACCTGAATCCCAGAAGAAGCTAATCCAAGAATCTCAGACATGAGGGTGGGGATGGGATTTAAATGCTGCGTGGCCCTTTCCTTGACCTTCACAAAGAATGAAAGCCTAAAACAGGTCAAAATAACTTCAATTTTTCAAACTCTGTAAAGCAGGTTTTCTAATTTTTCATAGCTTATTTACCTTTCACAAAAGGGAAGTTCTTTATTTTAATCCTAACTCCTCCAAATGTAAACACATTCAGTCTCTTCTGTGTAAAAAACCTAGTACTTTTAAAACAGTTACTAAATATCCCTTCACCTTTCTTCAGTACTTTTGATCTTCCCACAAGAGTGATTGTTAGATTCACAAATCATCCACGCAGCTTTCCTCTGAGTGCTTTCCAATGCTTTGTGATGGTTGTTGTTGTCAGAATGTGCTGGAACACTAGAAAGCGGTGGCTAGACCCCTCAGCTGATGACAGACTTCCCTAAAATGACAGACATCCCATATTTCCCGTGTTGTTCAATAATAGCTTGCCCGAAACTAAGGACTATACAGTTGCTCCTGGGGTGAAGTTATAAAATCAATACACAATGGCCCAGATTCGGCAGTTTTGGTGGGGAGCAGGAGGAGCATCCAGCTCTTCAAGATCATCATCTCACTAGATCACACATCAAAATAAAGATGGCTACACTGGACAGGTGTTTTGATCCTCCATGTCGGCTTGATGATAGCAGAGAGTCACACCAGGACAGAGCCAGACTGACTTCTACAGAGGATGGGTGGGTCAGGTTACTCTGATCATGCTGGTCCCTTGCTAGGTGAAGGCCACAGAACCCTGGGATCCCACTGTCACTGACTGTCTGAGTCATTTCCCACAATCTCTGCTCTCCATGCCACCTGCTTACAGGAAACAAATGTTCTATTCAGACTAATGTAACGTTCTCCTCTCTGGAAGTTCATTTATCATAGAAATTTAATAAGCTGCTTTCTGCTAGCCCCAAATATGCGTCATCATCTCAGATTTGCCCACTTCTACCTTCAAGACCAAATGCTGAGTCTACATAACATAGTTAGACCTTGGACAGAGGTGAATCTGCTCTAAGGAGCCTTACGATCTCTTCCTTTTTGGAATGATCTATTCAGGTTGCAGCTCTTTCTATACCCACTACACTTCCAGAGAGATAAGTGACATTGGATGACCTGTAAGGGGTCCAGAAGGATCTCATTTCTTTCAACACAGTTAATTAAAAACATACTTCTAGATTCCACCTTCGTTTTTATTCATGCAACTTTTCATACCACCCATATGACTGCATTTTCTGAAAAGCTTCCAAGGAGCGGGAGCTAGTTTTCTGCTTTGACGCAGCTATCATGTTCACTCTGTTGCTTTACCATCCAACTTGTGTATGGGGAATTGAGTGGGACTGCTTCCGTCTTCCATCAATAGGCAACATAAAGTCCTCTTATGTGGGGTCAGGCCAAAGTCTCATCTGTTACCTGATATAAGGTATAGGCTTTCCTTGGACGCATGCTTTTTGTGCAATGTGGAATCTCCTGTCCTCTTATTAATGATGCTAAAGAAGCTATTCTGGGCAATGATGCTAAGTGAGAGTTTGTTTATGAGACTATCTAGTATTGGGATGGTAGGGGAGTCAGAGCTTTTATTCTTGAGACTAGCAAGATTTTTCTAGGAAGACTCAATTCAGCAGTTTCCCGACCAACCTTTAAGAAAATCCATGTTTTGGGACCAGGTGACCATGGACCACCTCCTCAGCCTTCTAGCTCTGAAACCTTCTCTTCTCTTCCCTCCCCTCCCCTCCCCTCCCCTCCCCTCCCCTCCCTTCCCCTCCCTTTCCCTTCCCTTCCCTACCCTTGGCACACAAGTCTTCTCAGACTATCAGAGGCCTTAATTTTTACACTGAACCCTTTACTACCACCATACCTTCCAATTTCCATCAAATTCTGCCTAATTCAAAAGATGGCATCCATGTGCCTTCTCAGTTTCCTGATGAAGTGGCCTGTGACGTAATTAAACATCTCTCAAAGTCCACAAAGTTTATATCTACTTTATAAAGCAATAGACATGACTGATGGCATTCTCCTCACTCAGGGCCTCTTAAGCTTTTTTTTTTTTTCCTTTTAACCAGGCCAGATATTTTGCTACAGAAGGTTAAATTAATTCAAAGAAGTTGTCCTTCATAAATCAATAACAGTAATGCTCTAAATGTTCTATATTTTAGACTTCTTTGGGTTGCTGATGAACCAATTTTTAGATGATTTTGGTCAATATGTGAGTCATATTTAATGATTTAATGTTTCAATTTTTATTAGCTTTATTCTATTCCTCAATTGAAGATGAGAAAATTTTCCTGGAAGTTTAATCTCTGAAGATAAGGTAAGCATCATGTCTATTGGTTACTGTATTGATGTTTACTGGAGTAAAGGAAGATGGTTTTCTTTATTAAACTTCATGCTCTCTTTCTTCACATTAGGAAGTATAGATAACTAGCAAGCACATATCAGTGCTTAATGTGCATCTGATTTCCAAATCCCCACTGTTGGAACATCCCTAGCAGTGTCATTAATTCACTATCTCTGACGATTAAAAATGAACAACCCACTGGCCAGCATCATGTGCATTGAACAAGGTCACCCTAAGTGAAATGCTATAAATCATGTGTAAAATGTAGAGGGATCCAGCAAACTGTCTTTAGTGAGTTGAACAGAAAGACTTTCATGAGATGCAGAGCTGGGCTAAGAATCCTCTTCTTCCACACTCTCCAGGGACCAGGGACAAGTGTAGACAATAGACATGACTGATGGCATTCTCCTCACTCGGGGCCTCTCGAGCTTCATTTGCAATAACAATTTCAAAATATTTTCCCAGCCTTTCTAGCCATCCATATACTTTGAACCAGTGACATCTCTATTGTATCTGAGGCCCAAAGAAAATCAGTTTTTTAGCACCTCCTGCTACATAGGATAAAATGATTTTCAGTAAAAACTATGACATGAGGTAAAAATAATGGGTGGAAAAAATTCAGTGAAAATTGTCTTCATTGATCTTTATATACAAAACTGTGTTAGAAATAGATAAGATAGTAATAGGGGAGGATATATATAGTGTTTTGCTTTATCAGTACTCTTAATTTACTTGTGATAAACTTTTAAAGAAAAGGAAGGCACATTAGCATGTTAGTTTGTTGCAATAATGAATGGTTTCTATAGTTTCTGCTTTGAGTCTTAGCTTTGACATTTTATTTTAAGCTATGTAACATGAAATGAGAGAATTCATGTAACCAGAATTCTCTTTAGCTGTTTTCCAGTCATCATTCAAACTCTACAGTTTATGCTCAGCAACACAATATGACACAAAACGTGGCTGAAGAATATTCCAGAAATACTGACCCATACCAAATTCATTCTTGAAACAAATGAATGAGGCTGAGTTACCCATGCCAGTGACAAGCATCCTGCCTGGCAGTTCTCTCAATTACCCTTTGTGAGTGACTATGCTTTTGAAAGGGGAGTTATTTGAAGCATATACATATTGAAATGAAGCAGTAACCATTTTATTTGTTTAGACCTTAAGCCAACTGTTTTTTTCTAAATTAGGGATATTTTTCCATTGAGAGTGTTTATAATTATTGTAACTTATTTTTAGTATTCCCTTCTCTATGTCTCTAAGTAATATATTCATTATTAGCAGTAACTGAGGTAGACCAATCTCATTGACCCATATCTTGTTTTTACCTCCTCCAATTCTTTGAAGTTGGGCCACAGCCTTAGTAGAGTTATATCCTTTTTACATAAATTTTAAGCATCCTTCTACTTTCCATCATAGACTATGAAAATTATCTTCTCTCTCTATGAATATTGCATCAACTTCGTTCACCCTGGACACATACATATATGTCCTTTTACTGGAAATGTCTTCAGAATAGAGTCTGGACTACTTGATGTGGTCAGTTCAGCAAGATTTACACTTACTTTTACTTTTTAATTTTACATTTAGAGTGTCTTGCCTCTGTTTTAATCATATCTTAAGGTGGTGTCAATATTTCAGTCCCCAAAGGCCTCTTCTTTCCCATGATTTTGTTAGCCCTAATATTCAAAGGCTTAGGCCTCCACTGTACCTGCCTCCTCACAGCTTTATGCAATTCCTTCCCAACGAAATACAAAGGGCTCATGCTTGCTCCTTTTCTTGTCTTGTCCTTAAAATCCTGTCATTTTGCCGGGCGGTGGTGGTGCACGCCTTTAATCCCAGCACTTGGGAGGCAGAGGCAGGCGGATCTTTGTGAGTTCGAGGCCAGCCTGGTCTACAAAGCGAGTCCAGGACAGCCAGAGATATTCAGAGAAACCCTGTCTCGAAAAACAAAAAAAAAAAAAAAAAAAAAATCCTGTCATTTTAAAAGACCTTTATTTTGGTATTATTTGTCCTCTGTAATTTGCTTATCTCCCCTAGGGATGGATGAGAAATTGCTAAGTATAAATAATCTTTAAGCACAAATTCCTACTTTTCTTCGTATTTTTAGGCTATTTTTTGTCTTTATTAAAATCTACTTTCCTGAGGTTAGACTGTGTGCTTTTTTTTTCTAGCTAGAAAAAAATAATTTGAGATCTTCTCTTGTTACCCAGGTCCCTGTCCAAGTCCAAATAGTTAGCAATAAAAAGAGGTTTCTGTCCATCAAATACTAATCTCATTCAAGTTCAACTCATATGTGTGTGTGTTATTTGTAGTTTACTGTTTCAACATCTATTGTATAAACATCATATTAATATATTATTTTGGCTTCAAATGTGTCAAATCCTATACTAGGTGTTGGAGACAGAGAGATGAACAAGGCAGGAAATAGCTGCTGGCTTCACAGAGCTGCCAATCTACAAGTGACTGTAATTTAAGTCCTTTATGTTAATCCTAGAACGACTCAACTTGTGCATGATCTGAAGGCACATATGTGGGGAAGTTCATATGAGTGGCTCAGCTAAGGACTTCATTGTGTAAAGTGCATTCGGTGAGAACACAGGGTTGAGTGTTGGTGGCCCGTGCCTGCAATCCCAGCAGCGCAGGAGGCTGAGACACGAACATCACAAATTCAAGGCCTGCTTGTGCTACAAGATGAGTTCAAGGCTAGCCTGTGCAGTTAAGCAAAGCCTTCTATTAAAAGAAAAATAAGAAAGAGGGCTTGGGACATACCTCTGTGGCAGAGCGCTTGCCTGACATGCGCAGCACTTCGAGTTTAGTCTCCAGTACAGAAGCGAAACACAGCAGCATAGCGATTAAGAGTGCACACGGCCCTGTGTCAAATCCTAGCCCTCCGCGGTGAAAGACAATGGACCCGGATCCAGTGGACTTCTCTGTGTCTGACTTTGCTCTCAAGTAGGGTAAAGTAAACGTATGTCAGTGAGTAACTCTAAGGACTGAGTAAGAGATACAGGGCTGGGAAGCAGTGCCTAACCTGTAGCAAATGAAGAAAATTCAGTCAGCATTAATTTGTGGTTTTCTACTATGACTATTTCAGCAAACAACCCATTTGATAGACATTTTAAAGAAAACACAAGTCCATTGTATCTTTAAAGCCCCAAATCAGCATGCCCCCAAAGCTGTTAGTTCACAAATATATCACTTGGGATCTGACAGGACCCACACTATGATTTCAAATAAGTAGGCTTGACTACCAGGGCATTGGCAGGGTGGGAGGAGGGATAAATGTCTCAAATAAGGAGTCTGGGGCACCCATTCCTCTGGGGCTGGAGGCAGCCTTTGCCAGTACTAAAACCATGTGACCAGCACTGCACCTGCCAAAGAGGCATCCTCAGTCAAGAAGGACCACCCATGTAGAGGTGCTGCTGGGGAGCCCACCATCCTCAGCCATCCTCTCAAGCTACTCAAAGCAATCAGTCTATGCCTCCTCCTTTGCAGAACTCTGTGGGAAGACAGCTGAATATAGTCCCAGTAGTACAGAGCAAAATAGAGAAGAGCAGGAAGTGGAGAGACAATAGGTCAACATCACAGAAAATAATGCATCTCAGATTCATTGCCAAAGAAGAGAGAGCAGATCATCAAGATAACGTAATCCAACCTCAAGCTGGAAGATAAAATGCAAATATTCTTTCCTGCCCACTTTCTATTGCTTCAAGAGTTGATTTTGTGTCGGCAATGTTTCATTTGTTTATCCTGACACAAATTCTGCTCCGGAGTTTTCTAGAACGTATGTTGTCAAAGCCAGCACTTTGTATACTATGATTTTTTTAAAGGAGGTTAAGAAAACCAGCAGGGTGTGGAGCTTCTGAAAGCACCCTCCGCAAATGAAAGTCAGGCCAAGATAATGATAATGACTCGTGATTACTGTCCACATGACAGAAAGCAACCTTTCTGAAGTGTGACCCGTGGCCAGGAGATACTGCCTCATTACATCATTGGGACAGAAAAGACGTCATGCCTTCTGCTTAGTTCTTTTCAATTTACTTTGTTTGTTTGTTTGTTTGTTTGTTTGTTTGTTTATTCAATGCACCCTGACCACAGTTTCCCCTCCCTCCACTCCTCCCAGCTTTCCCCCACCTCTCCTCTCCCATAGATCCACAGCTCCTCCATTTCCCTTCACAGAAGAGCAGGCCTCCCAGGAAATATCAACAGAACAAAGCATATTAAGACTCGGCACAAACCCTTATATCAGGGCTGGGCAAGGTAGCCTAATAGGAGGAAAACAGTCCTACAAGCAGGCAAAAAAAAAAAAACCCAGAGACAACCCCACTCCCACTGTCAGGAGTTCCACAAAACACCAAGCTAACAATCTACCTAGTTCTTAAAAAATAAAAAAAGTACTCAAAAGCAGCTGAGAAACCTTTTAAGAATATTTTTTTTTTCTAATAGCAACTGTACACCCAGTCATGGTTGTTTCCTGATCAGAGTCTGGAAAGGCTGGCAGGGCATACTGGAACCTGTGTTAGAGATAGGAGCAGAGTGAATCCTTCCATCTGCTGCTACTGTACAGAGAGCCAGGTTCCAAGGTGGGGACATGCCGCAGGATTGAGACAGGGATGCAGGCTATCCATAGGTACATAAGTACAAGTGGCTGTTACTTGATGCATTTGATGGGCTTCATCTTAAGGACCTAGAACATCTTCCCCATTATCTTTTCAACAGGACTAAGCTTTATTTCTTTAATAAAACTATAACATACTTCTGTCTTCTTCAGTCTCTTTAGGGTGGACCCTGTTCTACCACATCTGTGTGACAGGCTAAGAAACAAAAGAAGCCTACGGTGGGCACATATCAGAGATACTAAAACTGAGGAAGCCCAGGCAAAAGAAACAATGTATTGACTAAAAATTATCCCTAAAGGGCAGCTACTCAAATTCCTGTGTTATTTCAAGGCAAACACAGTATGCTGGGGGAAATGTAGGCAGTGGTATCTTTCAGAGGGAAACTTAAACATTTCCTGTTTCTCTGAACCTTAGAGATGGTACAGGCAAAGTCACCAGCACGGAGCACAGCTTCGGTAAAAAGCATCACGTAGCCCTGGTTCTGTTCCTCGAAACAGTAAGTGTGCACAGTTGACAATTCTGACGCAAGAGTTGACTTTGTGAACATGAAAAATGCAAAGACATCAGTGGGAGGTGAAGTTTCCCCTCTGTGCTGCATTGGTCATACATTTACATGTGTTTGTACAGCTGGTTTCTTCTTGTCTGTGGAGTGGGGAGCCCGTGGAAAACAGGCCCGACCTTGGCTCCCAGAAGCAGCCAGCAACAAAAGACATAACCCTGGAATCACAGAAGGATCTGTGTGATTGCCTTCTCATCATTGGACTTTTATCACTCAACAAAGGTGATAATAGGGGAGATTTGGCTAAGGTTTCTGGGCATTCAGCATCAGCAACAACAGCAATAAATAATCTGAAGATCATTTCAGGGGCTAGAAAGGAGGAGTGAGAGAAAACAATCTTTATTTTGCAGTCTGCTCCATCACTAGTTCTTATTGACTTCTTTGCTGCAAAAAAGTCACTTTTACTGAATGCCCAAGAAAGAATCCTCACAGGATATGAGATCTGAGCTGAGACTTGAATGACAGAAGGAGCTAGGTATGGACTAGTCTGACAAAATTTCGGTAGAGGAAACAGCAGTCACAAAATCCCTCAGGCAGAAATGAACTGTAGGTGCCCAAGGAAGCGAGATTGTTGGTTGGGCGAAAGCAGAGAGAGCGCCCGGAATGGCTACAGTGGAGGTGATATGGCAGATGGGAGCTTCATTACAGCAAGTTTGTTCTACAGCCAGTGACAAACCATCAGAACATGGTAGCTGTGATTGAGTAACAGCTAAAAGACTGTTCTGGCTGCTGCCGGAGAGCAGCTCGGATGGAAGCAGGAGTGGGGTTCAAAGGCTACCTCTGTAGATAGGCTTGGACTTGGGTGGGGGTATGGGAAGAACAGAGAAAGGGACAGGTTCTATGTATTGGAGAAAAGCCAACAGGGATAGAAGCTCACATGGGTGTGTGGGATGGTGGGAAGCTGCTCTAAGTTAGGTGCAGGAAGCTGGGATACCCAGGCTTGACACTGCCCCTGGTGAGTACCGCAAAGGGAATAGGCAAGAGGGAGGATCTTGAATGACACAAGGGAGGAAGATGGGATACAAGAAAGCAAATGAAGTCTCTATTCTATTCCAGTCACTGAAGAGAAAGTGCTAGAATAATCTCCAGCTGGATAACCTTTGGTAATTTAGTCAGCAAGTTGTTTCCAATGTCTCAATCTCATCTGGAAAACAGGAGTTGCAAGGGCTGTGTGACAGAGCCACGGTGGATGTGCCATGAGTTCAATGTATGGCCCACTCACTGAAACACTGGGAACAGTTACAGCACAGTGCTCAGGAAATTGAAGTTGTCATTGTCTTCAACCCCCCTTCCCCCCGACCCTTCCAATCTCCCAGAGTCATAGCACTCTTATTTTTAAAATAAGCTGAGGAAAAGATTCAACTATTAGTCATTTCCTACTAACCTTTGATGCATGTCACTTGCTTTGTACTTAATGGCAACATCTATGAAAAAGTAAGATGGGATGATGCTTTTCAGTTCACGCTCCCTATCTAGGACATTTGTGAAGGTAAAGAACTCCAATAGACAAAACTAGCCTCACATTTTAGGGTCCTGGACACCTTAGTTCCCAATGGGTTTTATCAAACAAAGTTCCTCTGTGTAAAAGAGGGCTGCTCTGCAAGGAGACTCCTGTATTCAGATCCCCAGAGGTACCATTCATGAGACGACCCAGGGGCAACTCAAGATCTTATGCTGCGTTCTGTTGGCTGATTCCTTCAGGGTGAGACTGCATGTTGCCTTGGAGAGTCCTCTTCTCCCGTGACAGGCCTCTGGAAATATGTCTGCCACTTTAGAGACTGTGATAACCTTCAGGCACCATTTAGTGAATTAATGTTTTGACACAGTAAATGAAACCCTAGTGGTCCATTCAGGAAGGATGCAGCCCGTCTGGAGAAACTGAAAACAAACAGCAGCAGCAGCATCAACAAAACCCATTTCCTACATAAATAATGATTAGTAAATACATTTGCCTTTATAATGTCCCTCCACAAAATCCATGTGGCAGTGCAATCCCATTATAGTTCTAGCATCAAAGAACAGGAGCAAAACCTGCATCAAGAGATATTTAGAAGGTGTGATGTATTTTTCAGCTAACATGAAAATTTACAACAATGCTTTTACAAAACAGGAACAATGAACCCTACTCACAAATGTAAACATGAAAAGATGGGCATGTTCTATGTCTCAGAGATTTGGCTCTTTGTACCCTCACAAGTAACTAGGGATAAATTTCCAATAGCTAACTCTCATGTGAGCACTTTTTATGTGCCAGACATATTGCAACAGCAGTACATGGCTTAATTATTTAATCTGTACAGCAGGCTTATGGTTCTCCTATTATCATTCCCATGTCAGAGACGTGCAAATGGATGAGTTGGGAGGTGAGTGTCTTGGCGAGAGGTAGCACTGGCAAAACCTCAAACAAAATGCAGATGCTCTAACTCCATAGCCTGGATTCTCAGTTATGTACAATAGTTATGTTTTCAAGCTTTTATGATCAACAGGGAATCACTTTGCATGGTACAACAGTACATGGAGTTTTAGCCTGATGATGTGAAGCTCTTTACACTGTCTCATTCCGTTTTTAATACTCTCTGGTTGAGACTCATTGAGGTTGTTTTACTATTAACTCTAACCAATGGTTTGCCCTTCGGCTTTCACATACTAACTCAGCCCACTAAACTCTGTATCCTTCAACTCCCTTCATCTTTGTGTTGTGGAGAGTGGGGGGATTCATAACGAACCTTGGGTATCAAATCATCTTCACTCTTATTTATTATCCCCCTTAAAACCTTTTTTTTTTGTACCCAATTAGATAACCAGCCATCGAGAGGTTTGGGGAAAGTAGAATTGATTTTTCTAAAGTCTCCTCATTCCTCCTGCTCGGTTATTTTCTTTTTTTTTTTCAGTTTTTTTTTTTAATTTCATCCAAATTATGGACCATTTAACAAAGAATAAAATCATCACTCAAAAATCCAATTCCCCTGAGCTCTAGAATAATGGCATTTTTTACTAATGAAACATGCAAACTACTGTCGGGTCCATTAATAGTCTCAATTTTTAATCTCTCAGATGATGGAACATTAAGGTTTCCATGGCAGCAGCTTCCAGTTGTTGGGGGATTCCAGGCTTTCAGTCCTGAGACAATTAGGGTGAAGCATTGCCAAGCCTCTCCAGCATTTCTGAGTGTTCATTATGCAGTATTCAGTATTTTTAAAGCACTGATTATCATGATGTATCAGTCTAAAGGGCTTGGCATCTTGATGTCTACCCTGGGAGAAGAGAGTCGTTTGCTGAAGCTTATCACCAGGAAGTGCCTGGCATATCTGGATGAAGGGAGTATGATCACTATCTTTGGTGTATGCCTTATAAATTAATAAAAGTCTAGGTGAGTCCAATTATTGATAGTTTATGTTCGAGGACTGTCCGGATTTTTTATGAAGACAAAAATCTATGGATCTAAACACAAAACCAAGCAGGCTTTCTTCATCTCTAGTGTCCATTTGTCAGGAAGCTAAAATATTTGTGTTGGAGTCCAGCTATTTCCATGCACTGTAAAAGATCAATACATCCGACCTTCATTAACATGAAGTGCATAGCTGAACTTACTCTTTATGAAGAAAAATAGGAACAGGAACAGTGGAGAGGGAGGTGCTGAAAAAGAAGGCCACAGGTGATGTTATAAGAAAATAATATGAGAAAACATACCAGGAACTCAAATTCTGTTTATCCAAATTGTAGCATTCCCACAGAACACCTTATATGATAGATTATTGACAAGATTGTTGTTGATCTGATAAGAAATCAGGAAGACTATGGGAACGTCAGGCGAGGCTTCTCTGCTGACCAAATCTATTTCTTTTTTCTCTTGGATATACATGTTCACCTAATCATGCTTTGAAGTTAAGAGAAAGCAAATGGCTGAGCTGGGGGCCAGTAGACTATAGACAGTGGATACATCAGTGAGATCTCTCCTGTCATTGGTTTGCTGGATATTGATGCTCAAGATGACCTTGTGAGTCACAGGTGAGATGACAACTTGACTGCCATTGCAGGACTTTCAAGAGCTCTGTGGAACAGTTTGTCTGCCAGACCTTTGTCAGAATATGGCAAAAGGAATTCTTTTGTTGTTGTGAGTTAAACCACTGAGATTTTTATTTGGGGATTTTTGCTGAGAACCAGCATCTCTAAAAATTATCTTGCCTGATAATAAAAATCGGTATCATTGACACAGGATGCTGCTGTGGCGCAGACTTAACACGTATGACATTAACAGGGAAATCACTAGTCAGTGCCAGAGGATTGGCAATCAATGTTTTAATGTGACAGAGCATTGAAGAAACTTCACTAATGTAAAAACAGGTCAGGTGCTTACCAAAGGGGGCAATTTGGGGAATCAATCAAATAAAAATAATGAACTGATATCCATTGGTGACCTTGGCTAAGTTTGGCATGGCAGTATAAGAAAAAGGGGTGCAGTGGGACGAGTCATCCAGTTCCCAGAAATGTGGCTAGGGTTGGAGAGTCAACTGCTTCTTTATCTCAACTTCCCAAAGATGTTTTCGTAACTTTAGATTTTTTTATATCAAGACATATCAACTCCTGACAGCACCCCCTATTCTCCTCCAAGTAGAAGATGAGCATTGAAGAATCTCCAGTGGGAGATGATTGAATTAGTCGCAAGCCTATCTCTTGGTAGGAAAAGCCCCTTGCTCCAACTGTAGACAGAATGCTGTCCAAAAAGGACAAAACCTGGAAGCAGGTAAGTCGACAGCCTAGCTCTGCCAAGACAGGGTAGGTAAGTCCTTCATAACCCCTGCTCTACAATCAATGTCTGTCAGAGAAACGGGGCCAAATGGCTGAAGATTGATGCTGTAATGTATAGAGAGAAAATGGGAACTGTCCAGGCAGCCACTGGTATGTCATTTTTTAGTTTTGGAAGCTGCAGGCCCTGCACTTCCTATGTAATCAGATATATTTATCCCTCTCAGGTCTCTGAGGTGGTTGAAGAACAGATAGCTAGAGTCTCATAATTAAATTTTGAGTTGTTTAGGAGTCAAGAGAGTGTTATAGATCTAAGAAGATACTTTTAAAATTGTGTTGCAAGTTAGTATGAATGTTGAGTCAGATATAGAACTTTAAACTCATGGAGATGGTTAGATAGTAGAATGTTAAAGTCAGGTACCAAATACATATGGACTGGACATTGGGAATGTACGCTAAGCCATATAACCCTCATAACTGTGGCCTAATTACCTCTGTTGTTTTGTATTGTATTTATTATTATAAGAGAAAGAGCCATTTGTTGGACTGAAAGGGGAAACTGTAGGGGGAAATAAGATATACCTTAAACTTAAAAGAAAAAAAAAGGGAAGAGAATGGGGGGTTGAGGGTAGGACTGGAGGGGGGAATAGGGAGGGGACTGCGATTGAGATGTAACTTGAAGAAATAAAAAATAAAGGAAAAAAAGAATAAAAGTACAAAAAATAAATAAATGAAAAATAAAAAAACAAGAACAACAACAAAAAAAAAGATGTAAAGAGGGAGGCGGGCTTTGAGCCAAGGAAATCTTCAAAGCTTAGAATTTCAGCAAAGTCAAATTAAGAATATGTCTTTCCCTTTCAAGATTAATAGCCTCAAAAGAGCTACAATTTGGTTAGGAGATACATAAAAATGGTGAAAGATAGAGAAACCAAGAAATAAAATAAAATTCAGAGGTTGGTGGTAAGGATGTGAGCACAGGGAATGATTAGAAGACAGAGGATCAGGAGCCTATCATGTCTTTAAGGAAATTGTAGTATCTATTATTGAAGAAGCCAGGAGCATGATCTTGGCAAATGATGGACTCCTTGTGACTTGATTGCTTAAACTTCTCTGACACATACAAGGAGTTATAGCTACCCACAAGGGCATTCAAATGCCCATGTCAAATGTGGCCTGTAAGGAGAAAAAAGAAAAAAGCTAAAGGAAAAGACAAAAGAAAACCCAGGTGCAACACAGTGGCTTTCATTATGTTTATACTATGTCATACAGTCTAATTATTTTTATATTACTTAATACCTCTACCTCTCTTCCACCCAACACTAAGCAGAAGAGAAAGAAGGTTAGAGGTGAAAGGGGGTGTAGTTCTCTTCAGGCTACTTCCTGCTGATTAGGGTCCTTGGGTTCTTTGGGGGTAATACCAGTCTCAGTAGAAGTCCAGGAAACAAGGATACAGCAGCAGGAAGAACAAGCAGCAGTTTAGGGGTGCTCCAGCAGCCGGGAGAGCACCAACCTCTTTCTTCTTTGTAGCCCTTTCTCCTCTTTGTAGCCCTTTTTCTCCTACTTCTTTGTAGAGCCCTTTCACTCCTGCTTCTTTGTAGAGCCCCCTCTCTTCTACTTCATTGTAGAGCTCCCTTTTATTTAACTCCTTCTTTGAAATCCTCTCTCCCAAGTCTCAGAGTTAAACTTGCTCAGCTGATTAAGCTCAGAACACCCCTGCTAGCTCACAGTTAATACTTTATACCTGTATCTTAAGCAGCCTCACACCTGAGAATAAACAAAGTCATTCTCATAATTGGTTATTTTAATAAACTCATACCACACCCAGAATCCATGCAGTTTCTACTAGAAAAAAGAAGGCCCCTTTCCTATCACCAAAGGTACCTCCCAAAACAGGGCCTTCAGCATCTAGATATTGTTCTATACTAGGGGCACCTGTGTCTCATGCCTCACTCCTCTGAGAGGGAGCATTTCTTCCGCCTACCTTCCCCAACTCTGTCAGTACAGGCTATCTTTAGAATTCAAAAGTCACCATACCAAGAAGTGCCACATCCTACCATTAGTTCTGTGATCTTAGACTTTGATTTGGATATATAGGCTATGTAGGACTTGGGATTTTGTTGCTTAGGGAAGGATATAAGTGTGTTCTCTGTATAGGAGGAAAACAAATATTTTGTGGATAAATTGGAGCATTATGGTGAGATAATGTTATGTGTTCACCAGCCTATTTCCTTCTTTCTGGGCACACATCCAGCCTTCCTCAGAGCTAATAGGGTCATTCAACTAAATTCCCATCAAAGAATATGAGCAAAATTGATGTGTATACCAAATCCAGACCTTGCATTCAAAATCCATAGCAAAACTTTCTACTTCTCTCTTTCTCCATTGCCAAATTGATTATAAACAACCAGAGAACACTTAACAACGATACCTTGAAGGTGACAGATTCTTACTGACTTGGGTCATTGGAAGATTGAACAAAGAAGTGTTTATAGCACTGCTAACTCCTACCCAACCCACCCAGTACTCAAAAATGTCCAGAGCACTTTAACTATTCTCTTCCCAGACTGAAAGTAGCCACTATTTTTTTAGTAAGTTACTGGATCAACAAATTGCAGTATGAACATACCATAGAAACCTACCCAGCAGCAAAAGGAGTGAGCTATTAACACATATAAAATCATGGGTGACTCTTTTTTTTTTCTTTTAATTTTTATTTATTTATTTATTTTTATTTCTTCAAGTTACATCTCAATCACAATCCCCTCCTTACTACCCCCTCCAGTCTCACCCTCCCACCTTCTTCCCCCTCAGCCCCCATCCACTTCCTTTTTTTTTTTTTCAAGTTTAAGGTTTATCTTTTTTCCCCCAACAGCTCCCCCCTTTCAGTCCAACAAATGGCTCTTTCTCTTATAACAACAAATACAATACAGAACAATGAAACCCAACCTTTTAATTATTATTCACTTATTTATTAGTAACTATATTCACTTAAACAAATATAAACACTTACCTACTAACCCTACAAATTCCTACAATCCCTATTACTTACCCACTAAACCTATTGATAACTATAACAACTATTCCCTTAACCTTTTAGAAGGATACAGTCTCTGGGGCAGGTCCTCAGTCATCAGGAACACAGTCTCTGGGGTAGACCCTTTAATGCACTTAGCAGTCTTTCTTCTGGGATATCTCAGATGTAGATCCGTCAGGGTAAATTGGCTATGGAGGCTTCACCTTAAATAAGGCTTGAGGCTTTCTTCTCTCTGGGAGACCTCAGCCGTCTGTAGGCCACCTTATTTCCTTTGTATCAGCAACTCTGCGGCTCTGCCTCAATCTTTAACTCTGGCCACATTTTTCTTTAGGCCACTGTTCGGACAGGTCAAACCTCTCTAGGCAAAAGCTGAGCCACAGGGTTTAGTCCTTGGCCTTTGTTGTCTTGCTGAGGCTTTCTCTGCTCACCAGCTTCTTTCTGCCTCAGGGAGATCTGGCCATCAGTTCACCAGCACATTCTCCATCAGAGGATACAAACTGCTCATTGTCCTGTCTAGTATGCAGACTTGCTAGCATTGGAGCTCTCTAGCATGGAGCCCCTAGCACGCAGCTCTCCCAGGCTCATCCACTTGTCCTTCAATAGGATCACTCCTTGTTCCACCTCCTTCAGTTTAATTTGGGTTCTGCACACTTAGCAGCTGAAAACAATGCCAGGTCATAAAGTCTTTCCTTGTTTCACCTGGCTTTAACCTTGTTTTTAGTCCATAGGCTCCCCTCCTTTCAGGTGACTTTCATGTGACTTCATCCTTGTTTTTAGTCCACAAGCTGATTTGCTCACAGCCAAGTTGATCTTCATGCCTCAGACTAAGAGACTGTATCAAAAACCTAGATATTTACTAAATCTAATTTATATTAATCTAACTCCCTACAGAACAACAACAATAATTAGGCCACTATTATGAGAATTATAAGGCTTACTATATATTCCCAATGTCCAGTCCATACGCATTTGGCAACTGACTTTATCATTCTACTATGCAACCATCTCCATAAGTCTATATCCAACTCAGCTTCCATCCTAACTTACATCTCCATTTTTAAAACATCTTCTTAGATCCAGAACACACTCTTAATTCCTAAACAACTCAAAATTTAGCTATGAGACTATAGCTATCTAGTCTTCAACCACATCAGAGACCTGAGAAGGATAAATATATCTGATTATACAGGAAGTACAGGGCCAGCAGCTCCCAAAACTAAGAAATGACATATAACTGGCTGCCTGGACAGTTCCCAATTTCTCTTCATACATTAGAGCATCAATCTTCAGCCATTTGGTCCCATTTCTCTGACAGACATTAATTGTAATGCAGGAATTTTGAAGGACTTGCCTACCCTGTCTTGGCAGAGCTAGGCTGTCGACTTACCTGCTTCCAAGTTTTGTCCTTTTTGGACAGCAGTCTGTCTACAGTTGAAGCAAGGGATTTTTCTTGCCCAGTGACAGGCTTGCCACTAATTCAACCATCTCCAATTGCAGATTCTTCAATGCTCCTCATTTTCTTGGAGTAGAATAGGGGGTACTGTCAGGAGCTGACATGTCTTAATATCAAAAAAATCCTAAGTTAAGAAAGCATCTTTGAATGCCATATTCTACAGATCTCTTGAGGTTTTTGAAGATCACCTATCTATCTCCTTATATTTGGATAAGCAAATGTTGCTTGTCTCTTAGCAACTTGATTTCTGATTAACTTAGAAAATAACTGTGATAGACTACCCTAGTACCCAATAAAATGACATGCTTGAATGATGATTAGGTTGCATTTCTTAATTATCCTAAACAATTTATGACAGTTTGCTAACAAAAGGCCAAATCTTCACATTTCATTTTTAAGCATTACCTAGGTACAATACCTTAAAAAGAATTAACCTTCATTTTGTATCAATATACAAAGATCAATACCAATGTAGCCAAATATAATCTTAATTTTGTATCAATATACAAAGATCAATACTAATTTAGCCAAATATAATCCTAATTTTGTATCAATATACAAAGGTATAGGAGCATATTCAATAATCTGTCCTTTTTTCTTTATCATTCCTATATTATGTCTTTATCCCATTTTTTCTCAAGTCTTTTCACCCCTACATAGGAGAGAAAGAAGGATACAGAAAAGAAAAAGAGAGAAATCCCTGGGTCTAACCTCCAAAATCTATTTAATAAGACCATTTAACAAGTTGTAATCTCTCCCCCTAAATAACAACAAGTATCTATAACCTATCAAATGACTAAAAGGGGAAAAATCACCCACCCCACCTTCTGGAGATGGGACATCACTCTCTTAAAATTACTTCCTGCTGATTTGGGATGTAGTAAACCTGTTTGGGATCCAAATATGAATGGAAAAATGGCTAAGAACATTATTAGAATCATTTGATGTTCAGTCCTTTTGTGCCCAGCTATTTAAATGTCCTAAGAAGTTTGTAGACAAGCTGATCTTCAGGGCTTTACTGAAGTTCTGGATGGAACAGTCTGTGGGGCTAAACAATCTTAGCGATTTTGAGTTGTTGTGGTTGTAGACTTTTGAGGAAACAGCTATTGAGGAAGTCTGCGAGAGTAGATCATCTGGGCCACTTGTCTTCTTTGGTGTCTGATCTGTTTTCTTCTGATGTTTCAGTTGTCCAGTTGTCCCTGGATTCCTTAGATGGATGCTTTTAATCTCCTGGAAAGATAAGAACAGAGCCCTGCCCTAATCCTAACTCTGGAACACTACTCTTTTTTTTGGGGGAGGGGTTAATATTTTTCCTGAGCAAATTGGTTTTTTTGACTATGTAAAAAGTATTTCTTTCAATTGAGATTAAAAAAGAAACTATTTTGATATTTTGGTACTAAACATACCTTTAAGTGTATATATTTTGAGATCTCACTTTGAATTTCAGCATGCCTTTTTGTGAGTAGCTTGCCTGTCTCTGCATTCTAAGTATTGGGCTTAAAGGCATGTGCTTCCCAACTGATGGGATTAAAGAGGTGCACCTCCACTCCTGGATCTAAGTTTTTCTCTATTTGGAGCTTGCTTTGTGTCAGGCTGGCCTTGAACTCAGAGATCTTCATGTTTCTGTCTCCAGTATGTTGGAATTAAGGGTGTATCCCTCTCAAGTGATGAGATTAAGGGTGTGCACCATCACCACCCTGTTCATTGTAACTCTAGAATTAAAAGACAACTAACTCTATAGTGATTCTCCTATCTCTGCTGGAGTTAAAGGCATGGGCTAACAACACCCTTCTCAAATATTTTACCTTAGCTCCAAATTACTTCAACTCTCAGAGGTTTAGAAAACCAGGTTGAACTGTAGTAACCCTTAATTTATTTACAGCATTTTAAACCTCTTAACTGCCTTTTTAATGCCAAACAATGAAAATACCCTTTATATGTATGAAAAAAAAACTTTTAAGCTGATATAAAGTGTGTGTGAGCTATGTGTAAACCTGAATTCTAACATTCTAATCTGAAATTAAGACCATTTTTCCTTTCATGATGGTAAGGCAAGTATACCTTTGGTAAATTATAATTTGAAATTTTTATATTTTATTTTTATTATATTTTTAAGCTTATTTACCCTTCTTAAAAATATTTATTTATTACTTCAGGTTATATCTCCATCACAGTGTCCTCTTTCCACCCCTCCCAGTCTCGCCCTCCCACCCTCTACCCCCTAACCCTTCCATCCCACTCCTCTGGAGTGGAGTGTCCCTACATAACAGTCCCCTACCCCAGTTCAGCAGTCATATGAGGGCCAAGAGCCTCCTCATACACTGGGGCCCTACAAGGCAGTACCTCTAGGGAAAAGTGTCTCATATACAGGAAAAAAAAAAGTCTATGTTCATGTTTCCTTTGGTGCATTCATTGTAGTATAGTTATCCTGTACTAGATGGCTAAAATCCAACTGTAAGTGAATAGATGCCATGTGCATCCTTCTGGGTCTGGGTTAGCTCACTCAGGATGAGCTTCTCAAGTTCCATCCATTTGGATGCAAATTGCATGATTTCGTTGTTTCTGATAGCTGAGTAGTATTCTATTGTGTAGATGTACCACAGTTTTTTAATCCATTCTTCGACTGAGGGACATCTGGGTTGTTTCCAGTTTCTAGCTATTATTTACCCTTTTTTAAAAAAAATTAATTTCTTTTCTCAAGTTACTTCTAGAATATAGTTTCCTCCCTCCTTCACTCCCCTTTTCCCTCCCTTTCTCCCTCCCTCCTTCCCTTCCTCATTATTTCTCTACTTGGTACTCCCCTTCTTCTCAGATGAGGTGGGCCCTCATATATCATACTCCCTCAGTTCTTCAGTCATGTGAGGGCCAAGAGCTTCCACTTGTACTGGGGCTTGATATGGCACACCATCTAGGGTAAGTTGTTCCAATAATCTTCAGCAGATTCCATGACTCACTGCTGGGTGAAGTTTTTCCTAGGATAGATATGCTAGGTTCCTATCTGTTGAGTCTGTGGGTTGTAGGATGGTTATCCTGTGATGTATGGGTAATATCCACTTATAAGAGAGTACATACCATGTTTATCTTCCTGGGACTGAGTCAGCTCACCTAGGATGAGCTTTTCTGGATCCATCCATTTGGTTTCAAATTGCATGATTTCCTTATTTCTGATAGCTGTGTAGTATTCCATTATATAAATGCACCATAGTTTTTTGTTTTGTTTTGTTTTGTTTTGTTTTTATCCATTCTTCAGTTGAAGAACATCTGGGCTGTTTCCAGTTTCTGGCTATTACAAATAAAGCTGCTATGAACATTGTTGAGACAATGTCCTTGTGGTTTTGTGTCCAATGTTTTGGATATATGCCCAGGAGGGATATGGCTGGGTCTTGAGGTAGAACTATCCCCAATTTCCAAAAATATCTCCAGATTGATATCCAAAGTGGTTGTATAAGTTTGTACTCCCACCAGCAATCAGGGAGTGTTCCTCTTTCTCCACATCCTCACCAACATGTGCTATCATTTGAGTTTTTTTTTTTTATCTTAGCCATTCTGGCAAGTGTGAGATGGAATCTCAGAGTTATTTTAAGTTGTATTTCCCTGATGACCAAAGAGGTTGAACATTTCTTCAACTGCCTTTTGACTTTAGACATTACTCTTTTGTGAATTGTTGGTTTAGCTTTATACCCCATTTTTAATGGGGTTATTTGATTTTTTGGTATTTAATTTCTTGAGTTCTTTATATATTTTGGATACTAACCCTCTGTCGGATGTTGGGATGGCGAAGATCTTTTCATGGGTGACTCATATTTATCTTAAATCTCAAGCATTGGAAAAAAAAAATCTCGAGCATTGGTGAGAAGCCAGTCCACTAGGCTCATTCAGATTCATTCTACTTACAGCACATTCTGAAAAGGGGTTGTCTGTGGATTAGGAAGATAGAAGATAAGAGTGTTGAGTGAGCATGGTTATTAGATATTCTAAGTGAGTGAAACTGCCCTGATATATAGTATAAAATGGAATATTACTATATATATGGAATATTATATTGGCAAATTTTATAGACCTTTATAGAAGAAAGGGATACATATTAGATGCAAATTTAAAAATCATTTAACAGGTTAGAATATTCCAAAATAGAATTCAGATTATGAACAACAATCCCCAGTTGTATTGCTAATGTGTGAAGGAAAGATCCTTCTCACTGAAAGGGTAAATGCCATTAACTTGTGTAACTTTAGAAATCAGCTGAGTCTGTAAGACCAAAAGCAGGAAAAACTACATGTAAGTACTGTTCTGCTCTTGGTAAAGTTTTATTCCACAAGGATACAGTTGAATAAATTTAAAGTCAGTGTATGCAGACCACTAAACACATGGTCAGCAGGTAGCAGAAAATGTCTCTCACTATTAGAAGGGGAAGCCAAAGATAAGCAAAGGAGGAAATCTAGAATTATATGTGACATAATGGCTTAGAGTTGGAGACATCAATATGAAACCAAACATAGCTGATTATTCATATATATGAATATGGGATATATAAACACACATATATATCTATATATCTATATGTATATGTGTATATATATATATATATATATATATATATATATATTCAACAATTGCTCCTTATCAAAAGAACACAGAAGCCAACTGAAATAGCTCTTAATGGTCAATGCTGGAAATATTTAACTGACAAAAATCAATGAAGTAATATTAAGTCATACATTAAAGTAGTAAAATGTCCATGCATCCAACACTGATATAACGTGATAGATTAATAAATAAATAAAGGAGAACAATAATGTCTCCTATCAGAAGAGTAATCCAGAGGGAATAATTTCTGTAGGGCCATGCATTCCTGTACCAGGAATACACCATAGAAATGGGTAAAAAAGAGAAACCATGGGAGATAAACGCAATGAAAACTACTCCAGTCAGGTGATTAGAGTCACCATCAACAGAGGGAAGCCCCATTGACAGTGGGTATGAGAAAATGGTAGTTTTTCCCTGTGTCTTCCCCAAAACTCATAAGCCAAGCCAAGACATGAGAAAAACACTTGAAAAATACCACTTGAGAAGCATTCTCCAAAATGCCTGAACAGCACTTCTTTGGGCTGATAAAGTCATAGAAAAGAAGCTGTTGCAGCCAGGAAGAGCCCAATATACACGCTGAGGAAATGTAAAACGGCATAGGAAAAGGACATTAGATAAGAACTAAAGAAGTCCAAAGAAAATATATGTGATAGCATAGCAGACTTGTATATTCTTCTGTTAATTGCTGAAATAAAACTGAACATGCTAGATTAGAGGGTCCGTGAAGCCACTTCTATCCCTAATATTATGTGATTTTATGACATAAAGCTACTGAGAAATTAATCTCAAACAACACACCCTCAGGACATTGGCTTTAAAAGGGTTTGGTTTCTCAGTAGATGATCCTTTGACACTATTTCTTAAATTTAATACCAATTCAATAATTAAATTGGAAAAAAGCCTACTGGTTAATGTTCTTTTCTTTCCTCAACAATAATCAATATGCAATGTTTGTCAAATTTTTCTTCACACAGTCACCATAAAAGTAAAACAAAAAACATTTTCCAACATAGAGAATTTACTGAGAGTGAACTAGCACAGATGGGGAAAGGGTAGTTATTTTTAAACAAGCCCATTCTATTCCTCTTGAGAGCAATGGTGTACATATTCAAATGCTATCATCAGGATCCTGGGCTGATGATGGAAGTCTATAACAAAGGCACTGCTGTGGTTTGTATTAGCACAGCTGGTGACCAGAGAAGGACCAACCTTTCTGAAACACTGAGTATGGGAAAGAGAAGGGAAAAGAGATATCTTAATTCTTTTCTAAGATGAGAGATGCTTCTCTCCTTATTACTGTGTGGTATAAAATGGTGGAGAGGCAGGGTGGTGATTATAAAGATTCCCAGTTGGTGGTTGGAAGATGGAGAGGGTGGCTGATGTGCCACAAGAAGACTCGGTGACTGAAAGGCTGCTGAGTAGCTGGATCTGACACAAATGTGGAAATATTTTTGCAGTTGAACAGCGAAAGAGTTCAGTCTGTGACTAGCCTAAAAATCAAGGACCTACTGAGAGATAAAGGCAAGAGTTCAGTGTGTTCATGTTTATTTTTGTTTCTCTCAAAAACAGAGGAACAGAGGGTTGGTTGTTCTAGACAAAGGAACTGATGACTTTACTGCTTAATGTTTTCCTTAAGCTTTTCACGAAGATATTTATTAAAAGTTAAATGGCTCAGTTAAAAATCCAGAAGATCCTTGTGGGGGTTTTGCTATCAGATTTTAAAAAAATTTCTTAACAACCAATATATCTTTATTGAGCACTTTTATGTTCCTATTGTATATTCTGCTCTTTGGAGAATATAAGAAGAATATAAAACAAGGTCCTACTACTGTGAAATAATTTAACCCCACTCTAACAACACAGCAGAGCAGGTGAGCTCACTTAGGAGAAATAGAGGACAATATGTGATTGTAGGAGGGCAAGGCTAGGAAAAAAGACAACTAAGAAGAAGTCTCATTTCCAAAGTATGCTTTAGTAAATGCATTTTCAGTATGTGAACACTTAAAGATGAGAACTATACAGTAAAAGATACTTCTGATAACAAGGTAAATGTAAGCCTGTCAAAATGACTACTGACCTCAATGGGCATACCAGTAAATCTATGGTCAAAAATAGCACAACCATACAAACAGAGCCTTGCTGATATTCCAAATGTAAAAGAGAGGTACACTACCCCTCTACTGGACCTCTCAGGCCCCTGTCCAGTTGTTTAGTTTTACCTAAGAGTAGGAGCTATCAAATAATAAAATTTCAATGAAACAAATATAAAAATCAAATTGATTTTTATCAGCAGCTCATGAATGAAGACTAGAAGGGTATTCTGCTAGGCAGTGCAGAACTGTTTTTGCAGAATAACTTAGCATCTTCATTTCTTTTCCTATTGCTGTGATAAAAGCAACGTAAAGGAGAAAGGGTTTATTTGGGTTCACAATTCAAAGTACAACCCATGACAACAGCAGAAGAGTCAAGGGAACAGGAGCTGAAAGCAGGTGGTCACAATACATCCACAGTCTTAAAGCAGAGGGTGAATGATGTATAATTGCTACTGCTTAGCTTTCTCCACATATATAGTCCAGAATCCTAGCAAGGAGTCAGTGACATAAACAGTTAGACCAGTCTTCACACCTCAGTTGGTATATTCAAGATGATTCCTAACAGGCACACCCAAAAGCTTATCTCCCAGGTGTTTCCAGATCTCATTTAATCGACCGTTGAAGTTAACCATGATACCATGAGTGGGAAGAAAGTCATAAGACAAAAGCAGACAGGCTAACATTAGGCTCCTGAAGTCCTTAAAGGAGTCAGGGACCACAGCCTTATTCTCAAACAAGATGACTGGCCCTCATGATTAGTTGCTCTGGGTCTCCTAGTGTGGGGGAAACTGTCACTTTTCTAAGTTGTTTGACTGTGGACACCTGAAATGATGATTCCATTCTGCCTTGGCCAGGTCTACTGAGACTCAGTGCCAGAGTTCAGTCCAAAACAATCTCCCATGAACTTTATTTTACAGCACTCAAATGTCTTACTTCCACCTCAGTCCCTCTACTCTCCTCCACCCCCAGAATCTCAGCACATTCCAGTTACTGCTCATTGTTTTCAAACCACAGAAAGCTATTCTTACATCCATTCTAGAAAACGCACTAGTAGACAATCTAAATGGCAGAACCTTCTTTGCTGGTCAAAGCTCATCATCTCTCGGACAAAATTGATGCCAAGCAAATCACATCCTCACTGCTAATAGTGAAGAAGAGACAAATAGGGTAAGCAACATTTTACTTATGTCTGCCCAGTAGATGTTGGCTTGCGCTGTGATTCTTGAGACTTAGCCAATTCATTTTAAGGATGCCATGATTCATCAAAATTTGCACCATTCACACACTTTCATAACTGTTCTAAGTCATGGCCAACACTACATCTTCAGAATGTGCACTTGAACTTCATTCATACTTTTATTTGCATTTAGCAGGTCTTGAATTTTGCAGATGGAAGGAAGTATCCCCTTTTCATGCTTAGAAGTAAACGTGGATAATCTGGCAGTAAGATTAATAGAGATGAAAGTACAGGATTTTTTCTTCTGACAAGTCTCAAACCTAAAGGCATTCTGCCAATAAAGGTGTCATTCACTCCAAAATAATTATGTTAATATTTTAGAGAAAAAATACAATACTTTCCCCTCTCCCATTTCCTGAAAGTTTCTGTGTAGCAAAAAAAAAAAAAAAAAAGATAAATGCCAGGCATGGTGGTGCATGCCTTTAATCTCAGCACTCAGGAGGCAGAGGCAGGTGGATCTCAAGGCCAGCCTGGTCTACAAAGTGAGTCCAGGACAGTCAAGGATACACAGAGAACTGTGTCTTGAAAAACCTAAAACAAACAAACAAAAAAACCAGAGAGATGAATATGCCAACATTTGCTATGATTTGATGTAACATAAACAAATCTCCCATGATTAATTTGACAGTTACTCAAATAGTTATTTGACAGTCAAAGACAGCACAATCCTTGTCTATTTCTGTTGCTACAAAATATCACAGACTGGTGTTTGAAGGAAATTTACTTCTCATAGTTCTGGACGTTGGGAGGCAAACTGACAGTAGATTCCATGCCTGATGAAGACCACACTCTGTTTTCAAGATGGTTCCTTGCTGCTGTATCCTTAGATGGTAGAAGACGGAATTTCACAGGGGATTGATGCTGTGTAAGAATATTGATCCCACTCACGAGAATGGAGTAGTTCAACCACCTTCTAAAGACCCAACGTTTACTACTGTGCATTGACAATGAAAATTCAACATGGGATTGCCATTCAAACCAGAGCACACAGCAAATACCATATCCCGCAGCCACTCTCCAAACTGGGAGCCATGTTTACTGATGATAGGTTGGTTCCTTGTGCATGGAAACTCAGTCTACATTGGTTAATGGATGGAGAGAGGTTGATGTCTCTATTAGGCAGTACTATTCCTACAATGATAAACATTGTGAGGGACAAAATAAAACATATGCTTGTAAATGTGTCAAGGTCCCAGAGTTAAATTGTTTTCCTGTCCTTCAAGTTTCTTATGAGAGAGTTAAGTTTAGAAAGAAAGAGACATCATATCAGGTTTAAAAGAACATGGTATTCCTTGCCCTAGATGGTTATGACTCTCACAGACGTGCCTGGTGATACCAGAGTAGCAAGTGCCAGGTGACTGCTGTTCTTATAAATCTTATAAAGGATGGGGACACACAGGGACATTCCAGAGAGGTGAATGTGTGGGTGGAAACATGTGAAGAGGCACCAAGAGGACAATATGTGAATAGGTAGCAAGAGGGAAGCCACCAGTTAGCCAAGGACAGAAACCTCACCTTCTGTCATCTTGATTTTGACCTTCCAAACATGTGAAGGAAAACTTCTGTCATTTAGGCCTCCAGTTTATGGAATTTTGTTGTGCTAGCCTTTGAAAACTAATACAATTCTTCAACAAACATCCCATGCCCTTAGTCAATAGAAGATTCTGATTTTTCTGGAACTGTATGCAATCACAAATCTATTATTTTATCAAGCATGCAAATTAATCTGATGCCAGCACTCCCAGGAACATACCTGGGAAACTGTCAGACAAAAATGTGCTTTACCAGCAAGATCCCTTCCTGTCACATCCTCCTCCAGTCCTCTGCGTCTGGCCCCACTGAAGCTGCTGCCTAGATTTCCAGAGGACTGGGACCAAGATGCCTGTTACATGTGACCCTAGCATTAAACATGGAGCACAGAATGAAGCACCAAAGACTCCTGTCTTGTCCCCTCCTTCATCACAGATAAATAACCTGACCCATCTCCTTGGTGACACTTGAAGCATGTCTCACGTACACATTGTGAACATCCCCTCCTGGCAGCCCTGCCTCCCTCTCTTGGGGTGTTCCTGGTGGTCCTAGCTCTAGACTGTAGTTAAGTCTATCAAGTTCTGCTGGAGAAAAATCACTTCCATTACCATAGAACTTCCTGTGGAAAAAGTTCTCTTATAGATCAGGGTTTTCACGATATATTACAGATATAAATCTGACACTAATGATGCAAACTGGGCCCATGTGACAGTGATAGACCTTGAGCAAAACGACTGGTTTGGGGAGTTTGTCTTCTAGGTGTTGGCCTCTCCTGCTGCCCATTATCTGATGAGGCGACCGAGAAACATGGTGCCTCTTTTATATTTTATAGACACTAAATCTGGAAGAAGTTCTAATATTCATTTATTCAGTTAGGAAATACTGCCTTTTCCTCTGTTCAACACTGGCCTGGTGCAGCAGAAATAGTACTTTCGACTTTTACCAAAAGCAGGGGAAGAAAAAAGTTTTGTTTTCTAGTCTGGAAAAAGAATGCACACACACACACACACACACACACACACACAAACACACACACACAAAGGAGCCATAGGAAAAGAGGGAGAGCAGTTCAGAAAACCAATTAAAGGATTTTTGTCAGGGAAAGGAAGAAAGGACTCCATCAGGCTTTCTTGCAGAGTTTCAGCTGCTAGGGAACTGCAGCACAAGCAGCTTGGACAATGAGCCTGAGTAAGAGATGCAGATTGTCCAAGGCCCTTGCCATGGAGTTGATATGGGAGTAGCTCCTTTTCATCACATAACCTGGTTACTGTGGAGAAAACGGGACTGCAAGGAAAAAGCACTTTGCTTGGAATGTCATGTGGTAACCAGTGGCCACAGTGAACTTCCCAATCAAGCAAATTCTAGTTTCTATTGTGAGTGGGAATAGAACATGGCATAGTGATGTGGCCATTGTTCAGAGCAAAGGTGGTGTTTGAAATTAGCACCAACACACAACATGGTTTGTTTGTTTGTTTTCTTAAATTAACTGTCCTCATCAAGCTGTTTTTCTGAGATCAAATATCACCAGGATAATACCCTCTTATCCATTATCCAAATGGAATATCACTTTTTTACACCAAATTTAGCAACTGGGATAAGGTATTTGGTGCTGCCAACTTATGTAAAATAGCATTGGAGGCTACTTACAAAAGGCTGTCTCGATGCAGGCAGATTGTCCTTTGGGATCTCAAAATATATACACTAGAGCTGGTTTAGCTCCAAGGTGACAGAATGATTTCTTCTTTAACCCTGATTGAAAGATAACGCTTTGTATGTTGTCAGAAGGCCAAATTTGCTTCAGGAGAAGTACTACCTAGCCCCCCCCACCCCACCCCCAGAAAAAAAAAAAAAAAAAGAGGGCAATTGTCCTAGGGTTGGGATTGGGGCAGGGCTCTGTTCTTATCATTCCAGGAGAATCGAAGCGTCCATTAGGGGAGCCCGGGGACTGCTGGACAGCGGAATCCTCAGCAGAGAGCAGAATCAGGCACCAAGGAGGACGAGTGACCCAGTTGATTCTGCCTGGCAGACTTCCTCAATAGCTGTCTCCATCGGGGGCCTGCAACCACCACAGCAATCCAATGTCACTGGGACCGCTCAGCTCTACACAATGCCCCGACAGGAACCTCAGTGAAACCTGCAAGATCAGCTTCTGCCTACAAACCCCTTAGGTCATCTAAACAGCTGAGAACAGAAGGACTGAACATAAAAGGATTGTACTAACATTTTTAATCATTTTTCCCATTTGGGTTGGGGCCCCAAACAGGTCTACTACGACCCAAAT
Source organism: Lophiomys imhausi (assembly GCA_907164525.1). Taxonomy (NCBI): domain Eukaryota; kingdom Metazoa; phylum Chordata; class Mammalia; order Rodentia; family Muridae; genus Lophiomys; species Lophiomys imhausi. The sequence goes on along the minus strand of CAJQZJ010033222.1, from coordinate 4,594,859 downwards.
CAGCAGGAAGTCACTTTAAGAGAGCGACGTCCCATGCCCAGAGGGTGGGGAGGGTGTTTCTCCGCCCTTCTTTTTGGTTATTTGAAGGATAACTGAAAACTCTGTTATGTAGGGGAAGAGACTACAAGCTGATAAATGGTCCTGTCTTAATGGGTTTTGGAGGTTAGCCCCAGGGAAATCCTACTTTTCCTTTTCTGTATCCTTCTTCCTCTCCTATGTAGGAGTGCATGGACTTGAGAAAAATGAGATATAGACATAGCACAGGAAGGTCCAAGAAGAAGGGGCAGATTATTGAATATGCCCTTATACCTTTCTATATTGATACAAAATTAGTAGTTTATTTGGCTAAAGTGGTATTGACCATTGTTTATTGTGCAAAAATAAGATTGTATTGGATTACATCGGTATTGATCTTTGTATATTGATACAAAATTAAGATTATAGTTGGCCACAATGGTATTGCCCCTTGCATATGGACGTAATATTAGGATTATATTGGGCTACATAGGCATTGATCTTGGTATATTGATACATAATTAAGAGTATATCTAACCACAATTGAATAGATCTTTGTATATTGATACAAATTTAAAGGTAATGCTTCCCAATGGTATCATACCTAGAGATACTTAAAAATAAAATGTGAAGCTCTGACCTCTTGATACCAACCGTCTAAAACGGTCTAGGATAGTTAAAACAAACTCCTAGTCATGCAAACATGTCTCTTTGTTAGCTACTATGACAGTCTATCACAGATATTCTCTAAACTACCCAGTAATCAAGTTGCTAAGAGACAAGCAACATTTGCTTATCTAAATACAAGAGATGGATA
>CAJQZJ010033222.1:4519396-4584027 GCA_907164525.1 Lophiomys imhausi | reverse complement strand
GAATAGGGAGGGGTTTGTTACTGAGATGTAACTTGAAGAAAAAAAAAAATAAAGTATTTAAAAAAAATAGCATTACTGAAAGTGGATACGGATACGTTTGAGACAGTTCTTGTATCGGGCTTGTCTATACATGCCTGGCTTAATCTCCCCCTAGAAGATGAAAATAACATTTAATCCTGGGATAGCCACTGTCTGTTTGGAGGCCGACTGCTCTCCACTCGCAGTTCCTTTCTCTTGGAAAGCAAAACCACAGAGTTCAACACAAACATCAGCCAGTTAGCAGGAACAAACGCTAAATGGGAAATTAACTTAGAGTGGGTGAGACAGACTAGTAAAATTCTGCCTATCCTGTTAAATTTAGCCACACACACAAAAAAAATCTGTCTGTGCCATTTTAAACTGGATTCTAGAGGCTGCTTGATCACACGTTTCAGCAAGAGGCTGGGGATTAAAATAGAGAAAGGAAATAGTTATTCCTTCAATTTAGATACATTTCTAATTAAAGTATCTATCCACACCCTGTTTCCCACAGGAAATAAATGGCTCTTCTCTGCTGGACAAGAGTTACTACACTTTGTGATGGATTCACTAGTTGCAGCCCTGCTTCCTTGTGAACTAGCAGAGACACATACTTTAGGGGGAAGAAATTCAGCATCATCCTTTGTCAGCAGACATGTTCCAAGGACTTTTTATTATTATTAATTTCAGTTGAATATTAAAATACATCCAGTCTAATATTTTACTGCATTGAACCAGTCCTCTCCTCTGCAACAGTGTTCCCCCAACCTTTCCCAAAGGTCACTTTATCAATACAATCAGCAATTTCTTTTCGTTCATGCTTCAACTGCCACCAGTTTAATAAAGTTAGAAGTAAGCGATTACACAGATGTGACAACAACTTCGTGATTTTTTTTAAGAATTATATTTGAATTATTGTATTTTATAATCATCGAGCCTATAAAATGTATTTCCAGTTATTTTTTTTTCATTGTCAGAATTATACAACCCAAGGCTTGGAAATCAATACTCAGAAATAAATGTGTAGTTCAGCCCTGACTTTCTATATAACCTTGACAAAGACATTTCCCATGTCCTGGCTCAGTTCCTCTATCTGTAAAACAGGAAGAAAAATACTGACTTCACTAATAGGACTCTGGGTCACATTAGTTACCCCAGCTTCTCCAACTGCTTTAAAAACATTGTCAGGCTGCAGACATCACACCTGGGTGTGCTGATTTTGCCCACTCGTCTGAGCACTACCCTTTCCCATTCGAATCGCTCACTCACCCTTTCCTCCCACGTACTAGCTTTCCATAGGTGAGAAACAGCACAGAGTCTGTCCGCAGTCATCCTCCTGAGGGAGCCCCATGTAGGTGAGTCAATATATAAAATTATACACAGATGGGCAAAAGTCAGGATTCAATCCTGTAGCTAATAGTGTTTTCATGGGCAGCATGCAGGGTTTTTCAAATCCTTGCTTTCTGGTCTATTGATGTCATTATCATACTTTTTATCATCTTTATCTGATTTGCTCACAATTAGCTCTGGACCAGGTGCAAGGCAAAGTTTTCAACATTGTTACCTTCTTCAATTTTACAAATCACTGAGGTGGTCTTACTCTATTCTTGTGGCTTTATGGGAACAGTTCTCAACCTTCCTAATGCTGCCACACTTTAATACAGTTCCTCATATTGTGGTGACCCCCCCCCCACCATAAAATTATTTGTATTGCTACTTCATAACTCACTCACATAGAAAACAGAACATACTTTAGATCCAATATATCCCAATGTAATTTTTCTCATGCTCCCTAACTCATTTAAAATACATTCAATGCTTTTAAAATAAAGAATATATCTGTAAGGAGTGTTTAAAAAGAGAGCACATTGAATTGAACATTAAAGTAAACGAGCTCTAAGTTTCCTTCTAAGTCAAAAGTTGGACAGTCTTTGAATGATGGTGGAAACACAAACCAATTGAACAGTGCTTTTCTAGAGCTCAAAGTTCAAAGGCATGGTGCTGATTCCAGGTCAGCGATGGCAACAGATTGCATCACAATGATCAAGGCACATGTGGGAGATCAACACCAGAGAGGACCTGGTCAGGCAGTGGAGAGTGGCCAGTAGCATCTCTCACAAAGCCCCAGCTCCTAACTTCTTTACAACTTCTCAACATCTCCGCACTGGGGACCAAGCTTCCCACATATGAATCTTTGTGGGACAGATCACACCCAAACTATAGCATGAAACTGAGGCTCTCAGTATTGTTTGCCTAGATTCTCTGAACACAGCAAGTTGCTTTGTAGGAAACACTTTGCCTCTAAGCAGCCTGAAATTTTTAACAGGCAGGAATTACATCTGAAAGTTGCCCCACAGCCAGACACTGCCATCACCCTCTAAAAGTCCATTCACTTGCCTTTTGCTTAGCAGAAAGATTCCTGTTCTATATCTCCATCCAAGACAGTCTCTATGTCTTCCAAGACTATTTCTGTATATATATATATATGTATATATATATATATATATGTATGTATGTATACATACATATATATACAGATATCTAGAAATATAGTCAAGAACAAAAGCTGATCAATTATCACCCTGAAAACATCCAACAATGCACCCAGCCTTTGATATTTCATTTCACATAGAAATGAATGGTACACCTGGCTATTTATATTGTAATAAGCAATAAGATTTACTTAATGTCTTATGTCATCTATAAAATTTTGGCAGGCTGGCATACTACCTTGAAAGTAAAATTAAAAAACCTTAGACTTGTCATAACTCTTGTCAACTTTGTGATGAGGGTGCCATAGGAACAGACATGTCATTGTGAAAAAGAAAGAATGGAGAAAGTTGGGGGAATTTTTAAATTATTTACTTTTTAATTAACTGAATTGAATTAATTTCTTTTTCACTAGAGGACAATTTTGTTAGAGTTTAAATGTAAAACCATAGGGCAAGCAAACTAAACCTTGGCAGCTGCTAGGGGAAAGGGAGTTGGAGTAGAGAGTTGATGTTTGCAGTGGAAATCAAAGAACAACCACATGGTAACAGGCGTAGGGGCTTTAGAAAAAGAGTGGAAAAGTCCAACTATCCAGGGAAAGCATGCTTAGCCTTTGGCCAGTTTTCAGAACAGGGATAAAGAAAAGTATAAGAGCACTCTTGCCAGGAGCAGATCAGGGCCCTTCTCAGCCATCATCAGAGAAGTCTCCTCCCACAGCAGATGGGACAAATACAGAGACCCACAGCCAGATACTGTGCAGAGAGTGAGAGAGCTTAGAACACTCAGCCCTAAACAGTTTGTCCCCATCAAATCCCTCCCCTCGGGGAACCTTGCAGAAGAGGCTGCAGAAAGAGTATAAGAGCCAGAAGGGATGGAGGACACGAAGCAAACAAGGCCCTCTAAATCAACAAGATCGTTGCACATATGACCTCAGTGAGACCGAGGAAGCAAGCACAGCCCCTGCACCAGGCTGCCAGGTGGTGTCCTGGAGCTGAGAGGAGAAGTGCACACACATGTCCCCTTCCCTAGGCCAGAAGCAATTTCCAATTGACAACCTCATGTAAATGACAATTTATTTTTTTTCCAAGGGAGTCTCACTGGGTACAAACTACTCTTAAGGGTGGGCTGCATGCCCAGCAGTGGATGGACAATAGAAAACAAACTCAGAGGCACCTTTGAAGGTTCCTCATCTCATAATGTTGTGTCAAGGCTTTTCCTTTATTTATCTATTTAAATTTTATAGAACTTTTTATCTTTTATTTTAGTTTGCTTTGTTTATATATTTTTCCTTCTTTCTTTTTTGCTCTACAGGAACCTTATATAAATTATGGTTTCTAGGTTAGCTTTTACAGGATTCCTGAATGTGAGAAAAAGTGGGTCTCTGCGTCTATATCTATTTCTTGCTCCTTTTCTTGGGCTCTTTTCCCTCTTTTTGTTTTGTCCTTCTCAGCTGTTCTGGGACGCAGTGTGAACCTTGGGAGTGTAGTTAGAAACTGCTGCCATATTTGAAATCTAAATGCAACAGTACATTCCATATCACAGAACTGCTCTTGCCCTCTTCTGATACTGTTACCCTATACCTTTTTATTAGTTGTTTTAAGTAGAAAGATGACTCGGGGTATAGGCAGGTTCTTCTTGTCCCCCAGGGCAAACTGAACACTAATTCATGTTAAAGCGGTACACACTTCAATCATTGTCTTAGCTACTTATGACTGGGTCATTATCCTACTGAGACCTGAGGAAGTAAACAGCTCTTGAATGTAGTGAATGGGGTTTGGACTCCATTCAAAACACAAAAGAAAAGACAGTGGCACCATTTGCCTATACTATTATTACAGTTCAACACTGAACATATGGTAAGACTACACTTCCCAATTCTGTATATGCCATCGAGAATCCTTTAATTGGGAAGAACCATGAGCTATTAACTAATGAAGTCTGAATTGCTTCTCAGTTCATATCCTTTTTTTTATTACAGATTCAATATAAACAATAGCATATCCCAAGAAGAAGGAAACCAAAGCTATAAATCCTTAACTGAAAGGCAGCATGTATAGTAAGATAGGATATGCCAGTTGAATAGCCTTCCACACCAGTGAAAGGACCAAATTAGCGGGGGGGGGGGAGGGTTGAGGACTGAGGAATTCAAGTTACAGACTTTGTAATGGTTGCTGAATCTACCATGCACATTGAAGACACTGGCATCAAATCTTGGATGTTGACAGCATCCTCTCTGTCAGCTCACTGACATCCTACGACAAAAACTGATTCACATTCTTGTAGCAAGTCTTCTAGTGGCAGTGTGAAGTTCTGATACCCCCAGGGGTATCAGAAACTTTACTATTTGTCAAGTCAGAATAGGTACAGATGCCTATTCTTGCTAACCTCCAAAGGTTTAATACGTAATAGTCTTTAGTTGACAAGTGAGAAGGCCTAGGTTATTTGTTTGTTTGTTTCTTCTGTTCCCAGTGTTCTGCACATGCTAAGTAGGTTTTCTACTACCGAGCCACATGGCCAGCTTTCAACTTTAACCGTTCATTGTATGACATTTTCTGGACAAACATGGACAACTGTCTATTCACCCCAGATAGGACAGCAACCACAGACTAAAGAAAAGATTCTACCCATGTCTAGTTTAGTGGACCAATGAATTAATTGAGAGCACGCAAGAGGAGTTATTGACAAGGCATGGGTCATTCAACAGCAACTGCATCGCTGAACCACCCACCGGGGCAGCAAAAGGACTCAGCGAGCACTTGCTGTCAAAGCTGATGAACCAAGTTGCTTCCTTGGGACTCACATGGTGGTAGGAAAGAACTCAGGACTAAAGTGGTCCTCTGAAAGGCACAAGTAATAATGCACACTATAACAGCAACCAAAAACAAGAAGAAACCCCCGCTCAGATTAAGAAGGGACTCATGAAATTGCATCATCCCCAAAGTTCCTTGTATCCTCGGAGCTCCCTGAATCCCTGGATCACTCTGCATCCTTGGAGCTCTTGCCCAATTTGCAGGCAGTTTAGACAGTCCTCTCTGCTGGCAAGTGTTACCTATTGCTTAGATAACTTTGGGAGAGGCTTGGGAATGTTGTAACCTTCTGAGCTTCCTGCCGGTTGTCAGATTCCAAAGTCTTAGGAGCCTCACTCCTCTCTCCTGGGACTGTTTCAGCAGAGGAGAAAATGGCTACACAACAGCTTTCCAGCTTCAGGGATATCACATTTGCATCAACATGGGTGGCCTCCAAACCTTGGCAAAATTCAGACGCCTGTTTGCTAAGTAAAGTTTCTTGGGAGTATGTGGGCAAAATCAATGCTAAGCTACTTTTCCAATCATGGGGAAACTGCTGTCTCTGATCTCTAGGTACCAACTTTCTCCAGGACCTTAATATTTGACATAGTGTATGTCTCACTTGGACATTCTACTTGGAGAGAAAATACTATGGACCTCCTCTGAATGGAAACGCAACCCACAGGGTTATGATGGAAGCTATCCAACAAACCATGGCAGACTCTCAGCCTTTGACCTCTCTAACCTTACTCCTTTAAATTCAGTATCCAGGAGTGTGAGACAGGTGGATCTCTTTGAGTTAAAGGCTGGCCCGATATACTTAGAGAGATCCAGGCCAGCCAGGGTTACACAGCTGGACCTGTCTCAAAAAATAAAGAATTCTCTTGAATGCCAAGTCTCTGTGGCTGGCATGATTCCAAATTGAAACCTCCAGCAAAGAGAGATAGTCAACATCTGAATATCTCTTAGGGATTTGGAAATTATTGCTTCTTGATATGCCCACCACAAATTTTCTATCCTGTTCTGGAGTACTAGATAAAAGTATATTGAACTACTAGCTAGGAAATTCCCTGATCACTCTCTTTAATGACTTCACACCTTTTCTGGCAATCTGGGGACATTCTATTCTTTTAATGTTACAGTTTAAGATGACTTTTCCCAATGTCCCAAGTGTTGTTAGTGGAATTTCATTAACATTTTGTATTAATTTTGGACAGTAGAGATGTTAATTAATAATCATTTATCATTGATGATTTTCTATTTACTTGAATCTTTGTATACTTTCTAATAAGACTACAGTTACTCGGTATGTGTGGTGTTTGGAGTTTCAATGATGCAGTTTGTTAGCACCAGGTACTTACTTAATCATCATGCATTTTTTTAATCCACCTTTTGGTAATTTATTGCTTTCTTCCTGTGTGTACTTTTGTATATAACAATTGAGAGTGAAATGTGTCTACTTATCTCCATTTCTAGGTCTTTAACACAAAGGTAGAAAAACAATTTTACTTGCCATCTGACCAGTTAGTTATCTGACCAAGTTTCTGAGATTGGTCTAGTAGGATCATCCTGGGTACTCTTTAATTTTCTTGTTTTATTTCAGTGTGTAGCTCCTCCAAAAAATGTGGCATGGATGGTAACAATTAGTTCTGGTTAACTGTAGAAATGGAATACATTAGAGAGTAGGACAATGGTCTGTGGGGCACAACACATGACCAGAAGCCTCAGTTCCTGTTGCCTGGTCTCCAACAAGGTGTTTAACTTTTCTGTGTCCAGTGTTAAATCTCCATGTTACATCCTGGAGATGTCCATATTATCAGCCTCATAGGGTTCTCTCAAAACTACGACATATAGAGTAGTTACAGCAATCCTTGCATACAGTTAGCAGTATAGAAGGATGATTATTGCTTATTACAGACTCATTTAAATTTATAGCTTATTACTAATGATGATTTAGAAGCATTTTGCTATTTAAAAATGATATTTGTTGTAGGCATGTGACACACATGGATGTCTAAGTGGGCTTTTCCCTCAATCTTACTGACTTTTATTAGGAAAACTACCCTATTTTATTAAATGTCTTTTCAAAACTTGTTCATAAGAACTAGATGGTCTTTTTGTCTTAAATTTATTGATGTCATAATGGATCACAGTGCTATTTAATGGCTCTGAATTATCGAGTTTCTTGTTAGTGACACTATGTTATTCTTTTGATCTACTCTGTTTTCCAATATTTTTAGAATGTTATTCATATAAACATGAGTTTTATTTTATTTTGGAACTGTATTGAAACTTGAGAGAGTTTATTTTGGTTAAGTTTCTGAGATTTGTAAGATAGATGAGGAAGATTTCTAGGTTCTTCTAAGGCTTGAAATAGTTTAAATAGCCTAGAATAAACTTTTCTTTGAAGGTTATATAAAACTTGGCTAGGAATCCATCTGGCTCTGTCTGTTTGAATGGTACATCTTTATTCACCTTTTCAATCTTGTCTTTGGTAATTGGTCTGTTCAAGGGTTCTACTTCTTCTTAGGTCAAATTTAGTATTTTATCTCATGCTAGAAAAACCATTCATCTCTCTAAGTGTCCAGATTTCTTGTCAAAATATATGTGCTTTCTAAATTCTTTTAAATCCTATCTGTACCTACTTTTATCCCTATCTTCCCATTTGTGCTCTCCCATACAATTTTGTAACTGTTTTTTTTTTTTTTTTTTTTTTTTTTGGTTTTTCGAGACAGGGTTTCTCTGTGTAGCCCTGGCTGTCCTGGACTCACTTTGTAGACCAGGCTGGCCTCGAACTCACAAAGATCCGCCTGCCTCTGCCTCCCAAGTGCTGGGATTAAAGGCGTGCGCCACCACCGCCCGGCATGTAACTGTTTTTATAATCAGTGTTATCTGTTTTATTCAGGTATTTTTTTCAAAAAGAAAACTTTTATGTTTTTTCTTTTGCCATGAATATTTGTATCTCATCTCATTAAATCTAGTTTTTGTCTCTTAATTTCCACTTGCCATTTTCTTTGTCTCCCATTAATTAATTTATTTATTCACTTTACAACCTGATTGCAGCCCCTCTCCCTTCTCTCCTCCCAGCTCCACCCTCACACCCCTCCCTTCCCCCTCATGGCTACCCTCCCACCCTGGTACATCAAGTCGCAGCAGGATTATCTGCTTGGCATTTTCATTTAGTTCCTTTGGTATTCATTTTTTATAATTGCTTAAGATGACTTATTAGTTCCTTTACTTTTATTTCTCTTCTTCAATATGAAAAATATTAAGATTATTGTTTTATTGTTTTATTTCCTTGGGCACTATTTTTGTTGCGTTTCATATACCTGGTGATAAAATACTCTAATTTCCAGTGTTTCTCAAGTGGCAAGTACTTGACTGCTCTCATCATTTCATTATTAGCTCAACATGATGTTTATAAAATGCATAATATAATCATTCTTGATCTATGTTTCTAAGTGGCCATAATTACCTTACTAGTTATTTTGAATATTACTGAATTTTGACAATAGAATGCAACCCATGAAAAAGAGCTATCAATACTATAAAAATTTTAGCCATGTGGGGGTCAACAAGATGGCTCAGCAGGTAAATGTGCTTGCTGCAAAAGCCTAGCCATCTGAGTTTGAATCCCAGCAGACACGAAGAGGTGATGAAAAGAACTGACTCTGAAAAGCTAATCTCTGAGCCGCCTTACCACAGAGCCAGGGATGCCCTAACACACGTCATGTGCACACAACAAAAATGAAAATAAGTACAATTTGTAAAAAAGCATTCTCATTTTTGGGACTAAATTCATGATCAAGTTTTTACAAAACTTCTAGAGTATTTAAAAATTGTTTCTTAACTCATGTATGTTAATCTTGATAAATTATTTATATGCTTCCATTCCCTTATGCCTTTACTATTTAATCTTAGTTCATGAGAATTGTTATTTTAAGATACATACTAAAGTGAATGATGGTAATCACATGAATAAATTATAATCCCTGCCTCTTATAGACATAGAAATTAGTGTTATGTGTAAAGAGCTGTTGACTACTCTGTCATTTAGAAGTAGTGGAAACCCAAAATGCTAGAACATGTGTACCATCTAGCACCCAGAGGCTAAGGCAGGAGATTTGTTTTATGTTTGAAGACAGCCTGAACTTCATAGCACTAAACCCATCCTGGGTTACACAGGTTACATATCCTGTCTCAAAAACCAAAACCAACCAACCAAAGAAAGTAAATAGGAGAAAGTCGTAACCTGATCAGGGACACGTTCACAGACAGCTATGTGTGAGAACTAAAGAATGTCATTAAGAGAGTGACCCCTCTCTCAAGGATCATAGTGTGTTTTCAGTTACCAGAAAAGATAAATGAGAAGAATTAGCACCATCAGTCTACAATAATGACCTATCATGACCAACACAAAGATCACAGGGATGTTTTTTAAAAATCTAAACTGACTTGATTTTTTTTTAATGTGTCAGAATGTTGTTATTAAAGTAAGTACTTTCTCTGAGGAACAAAAAGGCACTCAAGAGGATGAGCTGTTAGCCTGTTAGCTTTAAAACCACGAAAATAAGAGAAGCAAGTGCAAAGAAATGGGAATTTCTGAGTCTTCACACATGAGAGCTGTTAAGAATTCCCCTGTTCTCATTTTCCCAATGCTTGTTTTATTTAACAGTGTTGCAACTTCCTGTTTTTTCTTCTCTGGGTATAGTATTCTTTATTTAGGAAAAATGGAAAGATTAAAGATATAAATACTGAACAGAGGACTTTTATCTCTGGAAAATCAGAATGATTAGAAAACGAGGTCATTATTTTTAAAGGAAATAGAAACACAATGGTTTCTTGTTCCAGGGATTCTATGGACTCTGTGTTCTGTAGTTTATGGGCTTGTGATGTATGATGCTTCTCCTGGGGAGTGCAACCCAAATATCCATTCACCCAGATAGGGAGCAGAACAAAGTTACAACAGCACCCAAGTCCAGCTTTGTAAATCAACAAGTTTACTTGGGTTATACAACAATATAGGTGAGAGATTGCTTACAGGAGCATGGATGACTCAAAAGCAGCCAAAGAACCAAAAGCCTGCTCCAGTACGAATGGTGGCTCATGAAGTCTGGAAACAGGAAACTTAATGAATGACAGGTTACAACATGCCTTTTCCAGGCTGGTTGCTGGATTCTGTCTCATTAGCAGTTTTTACTACTTATATATAGGGAAAGGCTTTGCTCATCTAGCCAGCTTCAGGGACTTCCTGAGATTTTTTTAATAGTTTGCTTCCTGAGTCTTATGGGTGATCCCTTTAGAATTTCCAGAGTTTTGTGGAGTTTTCCTTAAAGATGGACTGTTTGGCTATACAGCAATACTTAAGGAAAACTCGACATGAGTGCATTGCTGCAAATTTAGATGTGTAGAACTGTCACAGTATTTTACATTCTCATTGCAAACCAACACTACTGAATGCTTCTAATTTTGTACTTTTCTATTTAAATTGCTAATTCATGGAAAGCTCTTCTGTATATATTGTGAGGCAGAGATTTATTCTCATTCTCCATCTATGTAGAATTCCAGGTACTGTAGTATGCATTTTTAATCCCACAACAGGATAACTGGAGACAGGTTTATCCTAGGGTATCTTCAGATAGTTGATCTAGGCAACTCAGCGATCACAATGGTCCTGCCAGCAGAACATGGGAAAAACGCCACTCATTTGAGATGTATCCAGCAGGACAATAGAGAGAAACACAGCCTGATCTCACTCAAAGAGGAAGATACTTACCCACCTTTTACCTGGTACACCCTAACCTCAACTCTACGACCACTATGCCATAGTACCAGTAACAGGAGCTCAGTAACTGCAGAAAGACTGAGAGGACATGCCACTGACCCGGAAACACCCATGCCTGTGATTCCCCCATTCTGAGGAAGGTGCCCCCCCCCCTGGATTCTAGCCACTGATCCCTCAGACCTACCCACCTTACCAAGGTCAGATACCCTCTTTCCAGTGACTCAGGGGCCCAGCTCCTGGCCACCAGGTGTTCCCTGTGTTCCCCAAGAGAGCTCCTCTGAAGGGTCACCCTACAAATCCCAGGATTATTTCCCTGGTCTGAGACCTCCAGGCACTTATTGCATCCAGAAAGAGCTCCTTGGAGAGATCTCCCTCTGAGTCACAGAGACGCTACCCCAGCCTCTGGGGTGCTTCTAGAAACCTGGGTCACCACCTACCCCTAGAGATACTCTTGTACAATAAAATAACAGCTGAAGGTATCACCATCCCTGTTTTCAAGCTGTACTACAGAGCAATAGTAATAAAAACAGCATGGTACTGGCATAGAAACAGACCAGTTGATCAGCAGAATTGAATCAAAGACCCAGAAATAAACCCACATACCTACTGTCACTTAATTTTTGACAAAGAAGCCAAAACCATACAGTGGAAAAAGGACAGCATCTTCAACAAATGATGCTGGTCTAACTGGATGTCAACATGTAGAAGAATGCAAATACACCCATATTAATACCCTATACAAAACTTAAGTCCAAGTGAAAGACCTCAACATAAAACTGGACACATTAAATCTAGTAGAAGAGAGAGTGGGGGAAATCCTCAAACTCATTGGCACAGGTGATAACTTTCTGAACAGAACACCAACAGCTCAGGCTCTAAGACCAACAATCAGTAAATGGGATCTTATGAAATTGAAAAGTTTCTATAAGGAAAAGGACACTGTCATTACAACAAAACAGCAACCTACAGATTAGGAAAAGATTGTCACCAACCCCACATCTGAGAGAGGACTAATATCCATAATTTATAAAGAACTCAAGAAATTAAACACCAAGAAACCAAATAATCCAATCAAAAAATGGAGTACAGAACTAAGTCAGGAATTCACAACAGAAGAATTTCTAATGGCTGAGAGATACTTGAAGAAATGCTCAAATTCCTTAGTTATCAGTGAAATGCAACTCAAAAATGACTATGCGATTCCATCTCACACCTGTCAGAATGGCTAAGATCAAAAATTCTAGTGACAGCCGGGTGGTGGTGGCGCACGCCTTTAATCCCAGCACTTGGGAGGCAGAGGCAGGCGGATCTCTGTGAGTTCGAGGCCAGCCTGGTCTACAAAAGTGAGTCCAGGACAGCCAGAGCTGTTATACAGAGAAACTCTGTCTCAAAAAAAAAAAAAAAAATTCAAGTGACAGCACATGCTGGTGAGAATGTGGAGAAAGGGGTACCCTACTCCATTGCTGGAGGGAATGCAAACTTGTACAAGCACTTTGGAAATCAATCTGGCAATATCTCAGAAAACTGGGAGTAGTTCTACCTCAAGATCCAGCCATACCACTCCTGAGCATAAATTCAAAAGGATCTTTATCAAACCACAAGGACATCGGCTCAACTATGTTTATAGCAGCTTTATTCATAATAACTAGAAACTGGAAAGAATCCAGATGCCCTTCAACCAAAAAATGTATTTTAAAAAAGCTGTGGTACATTTAAACAATGGAATACAACTCAGCTATCAGAAACAAGGAAATCATGCAATTTGCAACCAAATGGATGGAACTAGGAAAGTTCATCCTGAGTGTGCTAACACAGACCCAGAAAGATGCACATGGCACATGTTCACTTATAGCTGGATTTTAGCCATATAGTACAGAATAACTATCCTACAACTCACAGACCCAAAGGAACAGGAACCTAGAATAACTATTCTATGAGAAACTTGACCCAGCAGCAGATCAAAACAGATGCTGAGACACACAGACAAACATGAGGTGGAGCTCATAGAGAGACCTGGAGGGGATAAGAACACCACACGATGATCAACAGAACCAACCAACATAGCCCCCTAGAGGTTTATAGAGACTGAAAAACTAACCAGAGAGAGAAATATGTAGTTTTGACCTAGACACTCCTGTATATATATAGATGATAGGCAACTTGGTCTTCATACAGATTTCTTAGCAAGTGGAAGGGAAGGGGGGTGGTCTCTCTCATGGACTCTGTTGCCTGTTAGTGGGACACTTTACCTTAGCTGGGCTGCCAAGCCAGGTCCCAGAGCAAGAGGAAATTCTTAGCTCTTGTGTGACTGATGAACTGAGGGGGGTTGATATGTGTGGGGGGCCTCACCCAAGGAGAAGAAAAGGAGGGAGGGGGAAGAGGATGAAAGGGTGAGACTGGGAGGGGAGAAGGGAGGGGATTGTGATCGAGATGTAACTTGAATAAATAAATGTTGAAAAAAGCAGAATAAAGGTAACATTCAAAATAATGACAATGAAAAGGGCAAGCAGAACAAACGAATCAGAGAAAAGCATATGCGTGTATGCTAGTCACTAGAAAGATCTAAGCCCTTGATTCAAACAGGCGAGTCACATATTACATTGTATTGTTAACATATTCATAAAACTGAATGCAGTAAATGCAGGTCACAAATGAGTAACAAAGACAATATGTAATAAACCTAAGATTACAAGTACTGTTGGTACCATGTGAAAACAAATGATGAGGGGCTGAACTATGGCACAGTAGTAGGTCACTTTTCAAGCATGCAGAAGGCCCTATATTCAACTCTTTGTTCACAGAAATATAAATAAATGTTAAATATGCTTTTTAAATAATTTTGAATAATTAATTAACCCCAATTGAAAATTCTATTCTGAGAAGAGGGTGGGAAATTTAGAACCAGACTTTTGGAGAGTTCCCTCACCCAATGTCTTGTGTAGGGCCTTGGGAAAAGGCACTAGGAAGGCCCCTCTAGAGTGACATGGCTATAGTCATCATTGTTATCACTGCTATTGCTGCCATCTGAGATCCATGTGGGTGTTCAATCTCCATGCTATGGAGATTCTGTATGATATTTTTGTATTTTGATTCTGTATGATATTTTTCTTTCACCCAGTAACACAAGACAAGAATAGAAATTTTTCCAACCTCTAGAAAATGAACAAGAGAAGAAAAAATACAGAAAAAAAAACAAACAAACTAACATTTCATAGGTGGCTGCTATGTCACATGTGCATCAGTAGGTAGCAGAGAGGAGAGAGACTATATCTACATTCAGTGTTCTGACCTATGAATATCCGAATGAATAGTAGCTTAACATTCCTGGAAAAAAGCAAGCCGAAGACCAACACCAGTTTGGTGTCATGGGGCCTAGATAGGGAGCTATCCTGTGTCGACCACCAGTCCAGCACCAGGTAAACACCAGATGGGTTCAAAGGACAGTAAGCAAGCCAGAACTAGAAGAGCCTTGCCGAGCCCTAGATGTGGGGGTTGTGGGTGAGCTGGCCCAAGGCTGTGAATGTTGATGAGCCAGCCCTGCCTTTTTTTTTTTGTCTGCTTTGTGGTGTTGTTGGCGAGAGAGAAATCCCCTCCACTCCCTTTTGCCCTCACCACTAGTGGCAGACAGGAGATATTGCCCCCATGGGGACACAAGGGCAGGAGACCTATCTCTGCCCCTCACATGCTACAGCATTCTGAGAGCAGGCCCTGCACCTCACCTAAGCAGCACACTACAACTGGCCCTGGATGTGAGGATTGTGGGTGAGCCAGCCCTGAGGGTGTGAGTGAGGGAGAGCCAGCCCTGCCTTTTGTCTGCTTTTCAGTGATGCTGGCAAGGGAGAGATTCTGTCCACTCTCTGATTCCCTGGCCACAGGTAGCAGGCAGGAGAGTTGGTCCAGATGGGGTCATAAGAGCAGGAGAACTGGCCCGGCCCCTTACCTGCTGCAGCACTGGGGAGAGCAGGCCCTGCACCTTACCTGGGTAACTGTGTTACCCAGGTAACTGGGACTGGGACTGGATTTGGGGGTTGCAGGCCCAGAACCAGGGGGTTGAGTTGGCCCACCCCATGGATGAACTGCTAGAATGGCTGAAGAGACCAATTCCACAGACCCAAAACTACAGGATCTCCAGACAACAGGGTATCTGAGAGAAGTTCCAGTGAGGTTCCAGTATTGAAAAGAAGCAGAAGCCAGAAGCCTCGTACCAGACCAAGAAGTTATTATAATGAACATTTGCAAGCAAAAAAATTGTGGACAAAAGGGAATATTGTGGGACACACTGAGATACACTACAGCTTTCACAATGAAATTTTTTTTTTTTTCTGTTGGGAGAGGTTTCAAGGGTGGAGGGTGGGTCTGAGGGGATTTGGGAGATGACAGGGAATAGAATGCATGATGTGAAATTAAAATTAAAAAAAGGAAAAGACAAAGAACAAAACTTAGTTGAACGTGGTGGAACATGCCTGTACCTAGCACATTGGAGGTAGAAGGAGAAGAATCTGGAGTTCTAGATGAGCCTTGACTATACAGCAAATAGGAGGCCAACCTGGGCTACATTCACAAAATGAATTTTCCATTTTATCTACTCACTTCTGAAACAGGCTTTGGGAAGGCCACAGTCCTCCCATTTCCAATCCTCCAGATCAGTTTTATTATATTGTAGGGCATGAACTAAGAATATTCTGACTTCTATATCCTTAAATATTTGCTTTGCCTCTGAGCCAACTCTTTGGTGGCTGAACTTGGAGAAAATCTTAATTACAATTTTCCATGTCTCCTTGTTTACTTCCTAAAGTAGAAAAGGTTGCAATAGTTGATAAAATGAGAAAAAGGCATAGAAAACAAATTAAGAAGCCTCTCATATGAAGTGGGAAACAGGCCCGATGGCAAGCTGATTTTATTGCTTTTTCCCTATTTATCTGAATGCAGAGCTTATTAACATGATATTGCCAAATAAAGCAGCTGAGTCTAGTTCATGTCTATTACTAATATTATCATGCATTAATAATTAATACGTAAGTCAAATAAGTATTTCATAACATTTGTATGAACCAAACAGAGAACCACATTACAGCTGTTTGAAGGACGACCTGATCCTGGGTCAGCTGGCTGAAAATCAATGCTGTTCTCACCCTTAGACAAAGCTTTATTCTCTCTCTCTGACATGTTTTTCTTACATCGATTAATGAGCTTTTTTTTTTTAATTGTTTGATCTTTTCCACGTTTAACTTGAGAAGAGAAAAATACATCTCAGTTGATACAGCTGAGTACCAGGTAGAGGGGATGCAAAAGAGCGAGAAAAGAGTTTTCAAGAAAATGTACAGAATCTCTGTAGATGAGAAACAGTTTGAGCTTTAGAAGAAATGAGATCTTGGAATGAAAAAGGAGTAAGAGGAGAGGAAAAAAAACAGAGGATTAAGGCTTTCCAGGCAAGAACACAACAGTAATAACAAGGACTGATTTCATATCTCATTATTATTGCATTGCATTTTACCTTTTTATTACTAATGTATATCTAGAAGTGGCAGAGGAAAACCAAAAATAAATCTAGATAGAAAACATCATATTAAAAACATTTTCAAGCATTTGAAGCTTCAGATTATAAATGTTTAAATAGTGAAGCATATAGGATATTCCTCAATCTTTATGGGTGAATAACATTTTGTAAATATTAAAAACTATATTAAAAGCCTTATGTCTGTGTGTGTGTGGTGTGTGTGTGGGGGGGGTGTGGCTCTCTCTACAGAACTAAAAACAATCCCTTTAAAATTATTTTGAGACTCTAAAAACCCTTGAGGGACTCCTATCGCCTTCTGATTTTCAAGGGCACCAAGTCCAAGATATCAAATGTGATTTTAACCTTGATGTCATTCTAAGAACACATTATGGGAACTGACCTTTAAATGGATTTAACTAGTTAGCACAACACACATATACAATGTGTGTATATATGTGTGTGTATACATACATATACATACATACATACATACATACATACATACATACATACAATCAGTTTTCAGTTTTGTTTTGTTACTACACAGAAATTGTGTTATTTCCAATGGAATGTAATCATTTGGAATAATTTAAAAGACAGACAAACATATTCTATCAATTGTAAATAAAATGTCTCTGATTACTTCAACTCCAGGATGTCTAATCCACTCTTTCTTTGAGAAGTAAATGACCACATTTAAATCTATAGGCTCAAACTGATGGCTTTGGATTCTGGCTTTTGATGTTTGCTGACATGTGTGAACTCCAAGAGATTTTGCTTCATTCTTTATACATTTCATAAATGCGAGCAACACCTCCAAAGCCCCAAGTGCTCCTGTTCAAACTACCCACTTTGAACTTTAAAATTGCTTTATGAAAGACCAGAGAGGGCAGAAGGAACTGATCCTGGGGAAGGGTACATGACTCGAACCATGTGTCTCACCCTTGTTGATCTCAGGCTCTGCCACACAGCATCCTTTGTCATCAGCACATTGTCTCTTCACATAGTACTTACTGTCCAATCCTCAGTCTAAAATTTTTGACTTCTCAAACTCACTGTGTATTTCCCTAAATCCTTTCTTCTAACCCTTCCCTAGATATTAATTTCAATTGCTTCATCCAACAGAAACACAGCCATTCCCTTACAAGGACATTTTTCTGTAGTCACAAAAGGTTTGGAAGCAGGGCAGGTGGCACCCCATCCTCATTGCTGCTTCTGAAAATCTCTTTTCTTTTCTCCTTTCTGAGAGCCCCAGGCCTTTACAGCACACCCCATCACACTATACCCCCTAGAGTCATTCTTTGCTATTTCCAGCATTAACTTGTCTCTCTCCCTGTCTTTTTTATCACTTCCATTATCTCTGTTATCATTCTGAGTGAGGCCAATATCCACATAGACATTCCTTCAACGCCTTTCTTCTCTCTCCTTGGCTGCAGGATCACCTGTCTACTTTTCCCTAAGTGATATCAGCAATTCAGCCCCACAGTTCTATCTCAGAACTCTTCATTACCAAGGACTCACTGTTTCACTCCTCCACATCTTCAAACGCTCTGCGTTCTCCTAAATCCTATCATTCCAGAACAACTATTTTAATATGATAACTCCAGGAATATTGTCATTTGTTCCATATATTTTATTAGATTTCAATTGCTAGCAATAGTGGCTCTCTCTATAGTTCTAAAGGAAATTTCTTTAAAATTTCCCATATTTCAGAAATTCTAGATAAATAACAAGATAATATAATGAGGTATCAAATGTTCTAGGTCTGATCTGTGGCAGGGCAACAAATAAACCCCAGTGCACAGCAGGCAAAGGCTCTACCTCCAGGTTCCATTCCACCTATGAACATTATTATTGATGATTTACTTGAGTTGTGAAATTCAACTAGTGTCTATACTTCCTGAAGCTGGAAATTTTATTCCCAAGTTACCATTTAGCAGTTGTCTCTTCCTGCCATCAAAGTAGACCTTCGCAGTGTAGAAATTAGCACTAAGAAGCTGCTGTTAACTATCTTCCGTGATATTTTCTATTGAAACTGTATTTAGAATGATGTGACTCTGTCTTCTTCCTTATGTGATCTCAATGACCTTCCTGAAAAGCTGAGTTTCCAACTATTAATTGTCAGAAGTACATTCGTGATTTTATTTCCAGGTAGGAAAATTACTTTGGCTCCCTCCCAAATTTTCCCTTTCCTCTGTGCTTGTGGAGACAATACAATTGTGACTCCATCAAGCACTGAATTGGCCCAGTCTTTTACTTGTCCAGGGGCCCATGGTAGCTTCCCATGATTCACATAACTGAAGTGGGATATGCAGATTGTGTCAGACACTAGGCAGATCTTAAAGCTTTCTCTTCCCTGAAATCCCTTTCTCGTGACTCCAAGGCAGTTTTAGGAATACCCAGATTCCTCAACATAATGTTCTAGCATGTTTGTTTTCTTCTAAAGCTAATCACTCTTCAAATTAACCTATTAAGTCTTTGACATAATTAACTAAATAAATCTTAGTGGAGAAAAAATTTTGATGGGACCAAACTTCATAACACTACTAATGGAATTTGCTTTCTCATTAGTGGTAAAGTGTCAAGAGCAGGGTAAATACATTTTAGCATCAGACAGCTGCTCTTTGCCTATTCCAGGACCTTATCTAAGAGGCCTACCTCCATTCTGTTAATTTATAAAAAGAGCAAATGTTCAGTGACTTGACAACCCATTCAGAAATTTGTCAGCCAAAACTACAATAGATTTGGAGTTATTGTTTGTGGAGAAAAAAGAAGGTGTGGAAGAGATCTGGTTATTTGTTTGTTTGTTTGCTTCCTTGCATTAGGTTACATTAGATGCAAAGAACTGGGATGAACCTGTATGATTAGTCTGTTTGCATTGGTTCAGTTAAAATATTTTCATGTCAGTAAAGAATCATTGGTCCAAAATCTGTGAAGGACTTCCTGATTCTCCTAGACAATGGCCAAAATCCCCAGTATCTAGCATTCAGGGACTTATGGCTGGGTATTCTAAAGCCCTTTGCCAATACCATGATGAGTGTGTGTTCCACTTCACTGACACCCACATGGCAGTGGTGGCTTTCTACTGTGAACTCATGAAGTCATACAGTTGATACTTTTTTCTTAAGCATTTGTACATAAATTATCAGTCTGAGTCAATGTCAATTGATTTAAACACAAAAATAATCACATCAAATTCATTTTATTCTGGAACATATCATGCAATCATCAAGAATTGCAAACTCCTAACTTTAGGCTAGAATTAAGGGTCAATAACACAAACTAGGTCTATATGGTTTCCCAATATTCCAGGTAGCCAAAGCCTAAGAGACTGTCCAGGTCATGCTTTTATACCTGGCTTTGGTATCCCCTGAAATTCTTATGAAAACCATTTAATCATTATGATTCCCCTCTCAGAGATGATAACTTATTGTTCAAAGGGGTGAGTAATACCATGTGGCACCCTAAACACTAGCACAAAAATGATCTAGTTTGTACTTCTCCAAAAATAACTGTGATAAAATATAAATGTGCTCATTTTAATAAATTAAAATTTAGGGTGGTGACTTGACTTGCTTTAGACTTTCATTTCAGACTTCCAGTTCCTTGGAATTTGAACTTTTGAGTATCAAAATTGCCTAATTGGAAACATATGTTCATTTCAAGCTGTATGCCCTACCTCAAGTGTGGCACCTTCTATCTGTGTGATTTCTTCTACCGTCTCTTCTCTTGTGTTTTTATCAATCTTGTGAGATCTCAGCAGGGACTCACACTCTGTGCACTTAGACACACACACACACACACACACACACACACAGAGAGAGAGAGAGAGAGAGAGACAGAGAGACAGAGAGACAGAGACAGAGAGACAGAGAGACAGAGAGAGACCGAGACAGAGAGAGACAGAGACTCTTCCCTTCCCCTCACTTCCTCAGACCTTTATTAGTTTGGATTTTTGAAAGGTTTCAGAAGATCTCTTTTTTGGCTCGCAGCCTCTAACAGGGCAGCAGGGGAGGTAAGTGATTTCAATCTCACTGTGCACTGGGACAGGAAGTCTGTTCTCACCTACTTGAAAACTCTCATTCTTCCCAGGTCTTGATAAACAAATTAATCTAATCATTTAAAGCCAAGACCAGTTAAGAAGAAAGGAGAAAGGGAGAGTAGAGAAGGGACCAAGGAAGGGGAAGAGGGTAAAGAAAGACAGAGTTGAAGAGGGGAAAAGCTAGAATAAAGACTCAAAACAGATTGCCATGGAAGAAGCAAGAATGTTTTGCATTGTAAAGGGATCTTCTTTGAGAACAACAGGATCACTGGATGCAAATGAAGTCTCCTACTGTTAAAGGATTTAACTCTGTCCAGTCTCCACGGGTCTTATCCAGATTAATTTGCCTTCTTTGTCAGGGTCCTCCATCTTATCATGAGCTCCATCTGCCTTCTGTGAAGAAGTGTTTGGCATTCCAGATTCACTTCTTCCTGGTTGCCTTGGGCTTCCAAGGTCAGCCTCTTACACAAAGAGAGTTCATCCTGGAATATAAGGAGCAAGAACTACTTGGCACCAACCAATCCCAATACTGTGGATGAAAAAACACCAAACAAATGGGAAATGCCAAGGGTCTTCTCCATGGAAAGTTACTCCTGTAATTCCCGATTCCATAGAAACCAAGCTATACACCTTTGCAGGGATTCTTGACACGTATCTTTCTCTAGTGTCTGAGCTTCTAAGGAAGTGTTTGCACGTGTGAAATAACTTAGTAAATAATCATATAAAATGCAAACCCATTATTTCATTAGCAGTCCCCAAACCACCCAACCATCCACAAGTGACCTCTTTACTTTTCAGACAAGACAACGAAGAGACAAAGGCTTCCAAGAAATTCCCTGCTGTACCACGCACATAGTCAGTGGAATGCTATGAATAGAAAGCAAGCCTGAGCTCTCATCCAATGACTGATCTTTGTCAAGGTAAAATTTGAAGGCAAAAAAAGCCAGAAGGGGTTTACATTTAGAACAATGTAAAGCAGTCTTATATTTATAAAAAGCCCTCAACTATAAACATGTGACTACTTTTCAAATTCTGCATTTCAGTTCCTTCCATTCCCTGGGTTTTGTGCTAAAAAATAAAAGCTATTCTTTATGTAAATTTAGCATCCATTGAAACGAAAGTGTACTTACTGCCTGAGAAATCACACACAATATGCTTCATAGTTGATTTATACATGTTTGGAATTATCCATTTTCTGACTTATGTTCAATATTGTCCTTTCCCATTTCTGCGGATATTGAGTGTCGGCTAAATATTTTTAAAAACCAACAGCTTTTAAAAATACATTTTATGATTTTCCAGAAATATTCACTTGTCGTGGTTTGCATCTGAAATGTCCTCCACAGGTTCTTGTTTGGAACATGTGTTCTCCAGCTGCTAGCACAAGAAGGCCATGGAACTATCAACTATCCATGGCAGGAGTAGGTCATCAAAAGTGAACTTATGAAGGTTATACCAGCCTGGCTCTTGGATCCTGTTCATCCTCCTCTTCTCCCTCCACCTGATATGAGGAACACCCTCTACTGCCATCTCTGTGAACTGAGCTGTTTCCACCACCCCCTTCCCACTCTGCTTGACCCCCACTTTCAGAAACTGACACCTTGAGCCAAGTTGACTTTTCTTCCCTCCAGTCAACCTCTCAGTCTCCCTACATGACTGGTACAACATTGGGGGTTATGATGGCCTTATTATTAACCCCATTTAGCTTGCTTCAACCCAATGCTGTCTTGCATCCCCAACACTATTTACGCTTTACTCTTCTTTTCCTTTATTGACTCCTCTTCTGCTAAATAAATCTGAGTTTTCTTAAATCTCTTTCCTTAAGTTATCCTTCACACTTGGACAGACAAACCTTTCATACTCTTTGTTAAGTTGGTTGTTCCTCTGCAATCATCACAGTATGCATCCATTTAACCAAATTCATGATCCCATCATTAACAGGACTTCTAGTCTGCTGGTACATTTTATCAGTTAACACCATCTGAATACTCTGCCTTCTATTGGATTTCAGTTTAAGTCGGTAACATGTTTTTTTGCCCCTTATTCTGTGAGAAAATACTGCATTGGCTCTATGTGAAATTAAAAAACAGAAAGGTCTTATTCTTTCATATCAGGTAACACTTGCTTACACAGGATGTCTTCTCAGGAAAGGTGAAAAGAAGTTGAGGACATTCCCACCATACAGAAGCATTCTGTGAGGACAGACAAAGAAGCTGAGAGCCAAAGAAGGCAGGAAGTGTCTAAAAACTGGAAAAGATGAGAGAAAATATTTTTCTTTGAAGCCTCCAGAAGGAAGACAACTTTACCAATAGAGTGTTTTTTACTTTTAAAGTTATAAGAAAAATAAACCTGTATTGTAAGTTATTAAGTATGTGGGAGAGTATAGTAGATGATAGGTGATGATAGATAGATAGATGATAGATTAAAGATAGATAGAGATAGATAGTTGATAGACAGATATATAAACAGATGATAGATAATAGATAGATAGATATGATAGATATTTAGATAGATGATAGATAGATGTATATGTATATATCATCAATAATGTGAAATTAGTGGAGTTTGTGATGCTTGTCTAAGCCAACTTGATTTCCTTTCTGGACTACTATTATAGTCTCTGCTACCTGTGCCCTTCTACAAAAAGATTCATTCTTCTCAAGCCCTGTACTGATTGTCTCATTACTCTAAACCAAAGTCAAAAGGTAGCCCACACTTATTGTAGCCTTTAAGACCTCCATTTTGGTCTCAAGGTTCATTTTCAGCTGTTTGAGTATTTCTGGAGCATATTTTTATCTGGGGAATTTGATTTAGTCTCGGTCTTCCCTCCGAGACCATGTAATGTTACCACCCTTTTCTTGTGTGTGTCTTAGCTCACAGTAACGTTTTTCTCCAAGCACTCTAAGATTCTGTAATGACTGTGCTGAGGCAGCTTCATGCCAAAGATTCTTTTTTTTTTTTATAAGTACTTTATTTTTTTTTTCAAGTTACATCTCAGTCGCAAACCCTTCCCTATTCCCCCTTTCTGTCCCACCCTTCCCCCCTCTTCCCCCCCCCCCAACAGCTTCTCTTTTCATTCCAACAAATGGTTCTTTCTCTTATAACAGTAAATTCTATACAAAACAGCAGAATTAAATATGCCACATTTATGAGAGTTAAATGGCCCAGTATACCTTCCCAATGTCCAGTTCATACATACTTGGCCCCTGACTTTAACCTTCTACCTTCTAACCATCTCCATGAGTTTAAAGTTCTATAACTGACTTAGTTTTCATACTAACTTGCATCACTATTATAACCATCTTCTTAGATCTAGAATGCCCTCTTGATTCCTAAACAACTCAAAATTTAGCTATGAGACTCAAGCTGTCTATTCTTCAACCACCTCAGAGAGCTGAGAAGGATAAATATATCTGATTATATAGGAAGTGCAGGGCCTGCAGCTTCCAATACTAAGAAATGACAAACCAGTGACTGCCTGGACAGTTCCCATTTTCTCTCCATACATTCCAGCATCAGTCTTCAGCCTTTTGGTCCTGTTTCTCTGACAGACATTTATTGTAGAGCAGGGATTGTGAAGGACTAACCTACCCTGTCTTGGCAGAGTTAGGCTGTTGACTTCCCTGCTACCAAGTTTTGTCCTTTTTGGACAGCAGTCTGTCTGCAGTTGAAGCAAGGAGTTTTTACATGCCAAGAGATAGGCTTGCCACTAATTCAACCATCTCACACTGGAGATTCTTCGATGCTTTTCTTCTACTTGGAGTAGAATAGGGGGTTCTGTCAGGAGCTGATATGTCTCGATATCAAAAAAAAATCTTAATTTAAGACCACATCTTTGAATGCCATATTCTGCAGATCTCTTGGGGTTTTTGAAGATGCCCTATCTATCTCTTGTATTTAGATAAGCAAATGTTGCTTGTCTCTTAACAACTTGATTACTGAGTAGCTTAGAGAATATCTGTGATAGACTGTCTTAGTAGCTAACAAGGTGACATGCATGCATGACTAGGAGTTTGTTTTTCTTAACTATCCTAAACAGTTTAAGACGGTTGGTATCAAGAGGCCAGAGCTTCACATTTCATTTTTAAGTATCTCTAGGTACGATACCATTAGGAAGCGTTATCTTAAATTTTGTATCAATATACAAAGATCTATTCAAATGTCATGCCAAAGATTCCCCAGAGAAAAGATTCCCAGAGCATGCACAAAGTCTAATATCTAAGAATCCAAACAAAGGGGGCCAACCCTCACTGATTGAGGTTATCACCTGAAGATGTGTTTTGGGATGTTAACAACATCTGTGAGTATGAAAGGCAGATTTAGGAAATGCTTAAGTCAATGAAGGCCTATAAAGTAGAATTCTAGAAGCAAGCCCATCACTGGTGAGGAAGCGTATGTTGCCAACAGTGTGATACAGTGGTTAAGAGGATCACTGGACGTGTTTTGGGATTCAGATCCTCGGACTATCACTGGGAGGTTTTATTCCCATCATTGAGATCACTATTGACTAGAATAGTTGCCTATTCTTGCTCAGGGTATTCTGTGGAAATCTCCTTATTGCACTTAGTCTCACATGTAGATGGATATTCTTGCCAAAAGAGAACCAGTCTACTGGCATGAACTGTGGTTCTCATTGTGAGTAGGCATTTGGGTTCATATTTCATTCTCTTGTGAATTTGTGTAGTAAGTCAATCACACAGATAATGCAAGGGAACTAAAACAAATTGCTGCACTTCTCTGACCAATCCAACTACTTTACACAAACCTCCTTCTGAATTATTTAGACTGACTGGCTGTAATTATCAGATCTACCCAATTATGGCTCTACTTTTCACTATAATTTCTATAGACAAGCTCCGTGTGCACCTGGCATTATCTCGGGAAGACCAGGCAGCTGCTCCATAGAAAACAATAACAGCTGTGAAACTTAAATCATTTCATGTTTTAGTAAGATGACAACAACATGGCAAGCAAGCCCCGCACTGGAGATTCTGATTGGACAATGCAGGTTGAAGTGCAATTGCAGCATGATAGTTTGCTTTAAATTCCACAAGTAGAGAAACCGGTGGCTTCATCATGATAACTTAATGATTCACAGTTTCAAGGCCAAAAGTACTATGAATACCTCAGCATATACTTGGAAGTCTCCAAATATGCAGACTAAATGAAACTGAAGAGAAACTTAAGAAGGACTCATGATTCATTCAGATGCTGGGGCCCAGTCACAATAACTAATATGTCTATATTCCTATTATACAAATTCCTTCTATGATATATGATTGTAGGGTCACTTGGTCTCTAGTCCCAATAAATATAGCTAACAAAAAGAAGTTAATGAACAAAAATAAATGAATAAATGGAAATGCCACTTGCTTCTTTGCACAATTCCTCTTTGTGCTGTAGTAACAAGCCATAATATATTACTGCCCTAAACCTTAAATCAAAACCATAAAAATGGAGACTTTAGAAACAATAACCCTCATCTCAGAAACTTTCACATGACCAGAAATTTAAAGGCAATGGACACTGATGAATTCATCAGACTCTCAAGCTGACCTTTAAATGATTTTATAAAGAAAAGGGTAGCCTACCAGAGTACAAGAACAAAGTGTTCTCCTCAATCAAAATATGTGGCAAGCGCTGAGCTCAGTCCTGTGCTTCAGTCGAACTGTACAATACTTGTCAGAGGTCTTGAATTTCCAGTGCCTGTGTAGGTCTGAAATCAAGCCATCTCTGTTAGGAAGCAGCTGGGGTGATAATTTTCTACACACAACCAGAATCCTTCCTGAAAACCTGCCCAAGAGCAAATCATTTTCCTGCTTCAAAATCATCACCAGATTCCCCATTGTCTCTAGGATGGAGTCCTAACATTTCTTAGAATTCCTTAACATGGGCCTTTCTTTCTTTGTAATTTACAGCTTTACTTACCAAATTTTCCAACTATAAAAGTCATATGGTTATTATAGAAGTTTAAAACATACCATGCATAAATACTAAAATAAAGGTTAACATTAAGATATAACTACTGTTATTCATATTTTATTTACTTCCTGAGAATAGGTTTTCCCTATCCAGACATGCCTCCTTCCTTTCTCTTGTCATCTTTTCTGCATTAAGCCTGAGCTGGAAGGACACTTCATGTCTTCTCTGTCACTGCTTAGAAAAAGCACTGGTCACGATCACTAATGCTTTGAAATAATATAAACGAACACTATAGAGCCAATTTTGTAGGTATAAGTTGTCAGAAACTCTATGAAGGCTGAGAGAATTTCCTTATTTTCCAAACTAAACCGAAGCGTATTAAGAGTTCGTGGGTATGGACAGAAGACCGAATTCTGAGTTAGAGAGAAAGATGATTCCTACAAGAGTGCCCAGTGCAGCAGTGCTTCTTGGGTTTCATGGGAGGCACACCAAGAGGCTCATGATGGACACTGGCAAATAAATGGCTCGCATTTACAGGGAAGGAACACAACACCTGGGGACTTGCACTGCCTTGATAATAAGTAGATGCAAGTCTTCATTGGCCTGGTAGAAATATTACCTCATCTCTCAAGGTTGTTCTGCTGAAACACAACTCTGAGGACAGCCTGATAAAATGCAGTTGGGGCCTTGTGTTCTTGCTTGGCACACCCAGCAAGAACATGCAGGGACACTGAGGGCCCAAGGCAAATTGTCTCTCCCTTACAACTATCATTTAAAATGAGCAGTGAAGCAAAGCTGCATGTTTATAAGGGGTAATATTGCACATCCTTTTCCCATTCTCTCCAAAGTATGAGCTTTGACTCGTCATTTCAAAAGAAATACAATGTTTTCGAAACATCGTGGCACTTTCAAATATCTTATGTTTATCTGTGACTGTTTATCCCACACATTGGTATTAAAGCCTGGCTGTTAAACAAAAGTAATATTCCAAATATTTGACACAGAATGAGTCCAACAGGAGAAATCAGCTGTAAGCAGAGAGCAGCATTGTGTTGTTCTTAGTTGCTGAGTTCCACCAACACTGAGTTCATGTTTAACTTGAGAAACAGAAAGGTGAGCTGGAGAATTTGCAGGGGTATATATGAAAGGTCCAGCATGTGCCCAGGGATAAGACAGTTATACAGACAAACATTAGCAACCTCAGTGGTAGTCTCTTTCATCTAATTTAAAAGGAAGTCAATCCAGCATATAATTTTATGGTTCCAGCAACAGCAACAACAACAGAAACTCTCTTATTATTTTCTAGACTTTCAGATAAATATGAACATGTTTGCAAGCACAAAAATTAGCTTGTTTGGAAGGGCTGAGATAAAGTATGGCTTTGACTAAAAGAAATCTTCTAGAGAGCAGCTGTTAGAGAAAGGTCAAAGAATTCTCCAATTAAAAAAGAAGATAAAATAATTTGGGGGATGTTTTTATAGTCTTAAGGAATATTATGAGGGACTCTGGGGACAATTCAGTGGCACTTAAGATGCTTCTTTTACATATTGTCAGTGGAGTGTGTCTGGCTAAGCTCCGCAGGAGGTAAGATATAATTGACAGGGAAAATTTTCCCAGAGAAATTATGTTCTTTTCACTCTCATTTGGAAGCAATGCTGAGGCACATGGGTGGCTTTCAGCCTTCCAAGCAGACACTTACAAATCCAGAAACATCTGAAGGAGAAAGGCCCCATTTTCTTTCATCCTCTCAAGGAAAGTAATTTTAGGATTTGTTTCCCAGGAATCATACCCAGAGACATCTTGCCTCATGGTTCTGCAGCATTCTAACAAGAAAGGCACAGGTGGCCTTATATCTGGTGATTAGAACAAAGTCATAATGCAAAAGGGAAGTACGGTGAGCAGCGCTAAGTACTCATTTTAAGATAGGATGGTCTCTGGATGATGGTCTGTTCAGTTGAATAAATTCAAGTCATCTGAAAAGTTATTTCATGCTTCTACATCATATTTCTGGAACCAATGAGCCACAGGCAGGACCAGGAAACAAATCAATGTCATATGTCTTCATTCTGTCTTGTGCCAAGCCCACTGTGAATTCCCAAAGTGAAGAGGCTCATCTTTGCATATCGCAATTCCAGCCTGGTGGGGATAGCCTTCACTAACTGCAGATATGAAGAATTGGAAGGCATCAGGCTCCTGATGAAGATGGGAGTCAGAGCCAGGGAGCGGTCCTAAATAGAACAGCCAGAGAGCTAAGCTGGGGTCCATGATGCACATAGTGAGACAGGGGGGAGTTAGAAACAGTCTGCAGTGTGGTGCAAATTGTAAACACACTTTCCCAGAAGTTACCAAACATATAGCCCTAAGATGGGTAATAAATTAATTGTTGAGCTGGAATGGCCAAGACTTCACTTAGGTCATGGACATGGTGGGGCTGAATCATCAGAAGAAGGTCTTCCATGTCCGTAGCTTGGCTGGATGAGGAAACAGGAAGCTCAGATAAAGATGTATGAAGAGATTTATTCACACAAGACAGAACACATTATAAAATATACAAAGAAAGGAAAGCTTATTTTAAAATGATGGCTCATCTCTGATGCTGTGAAGTTCAGCAGGGGTCCAGTTGCAGGCATAGAATGAGAACACTTATTCCATCTGTGTTTATGGAAATGTATCAGAGTTATGTAAAAGAATGAAACACTATAGCCTAGCTACAGTAAGCAATTTGCTCAAATTTAACCAGAAAAATAGGGTACTGACCCAGGACCTCTGACTGCAGATGGCATGTTCTCTTTCTGTGAAGTACATGACTTTCTGTGAAGTACATGATTAGATCTGTGTGTTCCCATTTGAAAATCAAAGATACAGAGCTGGGGTATAACCCACTGGGTAAAGTACCCATGCCATAAGCATGAGGACCTGACTCCAGAACCCCAGCAGCCAGGTAAACATCACGTGTGGGAGCGTTGTAACCCTAGAGAGGGGGGTGGGGAATATCATGGACACAGGTGAATTCCAGAACTCGCTATACAGTCTGAATTGTTGGGCTCCACGTTCAGTGAAGAGGCCTGTCTCAAACACTAAGGTGGAGGGCTTGCACGATAACTAAATTGGTAGAGGCACGTATCTGCCTGAGTTCTATCCCTAGGTACCACAAAATGGCAGGAGAGAAAAAAACTCCAGAGAGTTATCTTCTGATCTTCACACTTGTCCCTCTCCCCCCCGCAAATAAATGAATGAATAAATGGATAAATAAATAAATAACATTTAGACATGATAAGGCAGAAAGAAAACAGAAGAAGACATCTGAGAACCTTCCATCCCCACACACATGCACATCCATATGTACACATAAATGTGTATGCATATAAACACACATGCCCACATATGCACACATTCACCAAACACATACATACAAAGAACATGAAAAAGGACGTTCAGAAATAATTAGCATGGCTGCAGACACAAGACATGTCCTGCTAATAAGAGGAACCAAAACTGTTTTGTTGACTAAAGTCAAAATGAATCTATTCTCAGATTACAAATGATGTGTCTATTGAAATGTTAATTTTTAAAAGTATAAAATTATTCCTGTAATCATTTTTAGGAGGCAAGAACAGGCAGTTAAAGGCCCAAGATATTGAAGTCTCATTCCTTATTTGAAATACTGCTTTGTTTTCTATTAGTAAGCCCCAGACACCGTTTGAAATATCAAAGTAGTCATCATTTTAACCTCAGATGACACAAAAGTCACTTATTAAGTAATCCTCCTGCTTCCCAAAGTGCTTTATGAATGATTGCAAGATAGTCAGGTTCTCAAGTAAAAGGTACAATATAGTAGCTGCAAATATTGATAACATTTTCATTGATTGTAACAAAGCACAGCAGTGGGGGGCCTTGCTATTAAGATATATATTGCAGGGCAAGAGAGATGAGTCAGCTCTAGAGAATGCATCCTGTTCTTTCAGAAGACCTGAGTTCAGGTCCCAGCACCAACATTGGGTGACTCCCAGACACCTGGATCAAATGCATATACCCATGCATATACACACACACACACACACACACACACACACACACACACACACACACATCATTTTAACTTTTTTTACTTAAGTATAACTCAGTTATACTTTCCTTGATTTAAAAAGGAATATTAGTTGTCATTTAAAATTTGAATCTGTCTTTAATAACTTTATTCTGCTTTTGTCAATTAAGGTGTTTGGTGAAGAGAACAGCTAAGAAGCAACCAAACTCTAATTTTGAAATGGTAAATACATAAAATTACTATAACAAAGTATCTGAATATTAGATTCTATCTTCCAGAATTCTGAAGGAAGTTCCACTGAGTGGGCATAAAAATAGATCAACTCAAGAAGTGGAAAGTCCAACACAGAGGAATGGAAGACTGGACAGGAGGGGAGACTTTACAGTTAGGTTGTCCTGAATTCAAGTCCAGACTCTAATATTCTTCAGAAGTATGTACTCTAAATCTTATGGATTTAAATTTATAAATCTCTAAGGATTCATAAATGACTCCTCTTAGCTATAATGTGAGAACAGTAATCCCCATATAACAGTAGCACCATCCAAGTTAAATACTGTTCTCTCTGTGTGTGCCTCCACTCCTCCTCCCTCCGTCTGTGTGTGTGTGTGTGTGTGTGTGTGTGTGTGTGTATCCAAGCTCACTTAGATTATTTACAAGAGCGGTTACCATTTGCATGACTTCTCTGTTCCATCATGCTACTGTCTGTCCTAAGAGACACAGGATATTTACAGAAGCTGGGGTGGGGGCGCATTTTTATTGGAGCACCAGTTTTACAAAATTATCAGTGTGACATCCTGTATCCCATCTATCAGTGCCTTGCATCTATTCAGAGGCTGTGCCTCCACATGAAGCAGGACAGCTGGTCAGGTACATTGATCATATTGAGGATGCTCTGAACTGAAGAAGGAGCAAGAAAGGAAGGAAATGCCACAAGAGCAGTAAACTCAGAAGTTTTATTCTCATGAATGACAACTAACAAAGAAAAACCATTCAAACTATCTTAAATGATATATTGTTAGTGAGAGAAGCCATTATGAAAAAAAAAACTTGCATTACTAATTATTCCATTCGTACCACATTAAACTGTTGAAATGGTGAACAGATCAGTGGTTGCCAAGGGCCTCGAGTTTCCATTAGGTGACTCAGAGGACTTGATTTTAGGGGAGTAGAATAGCTAGTGTGGTAATTTGAATGAGAATGGCTCCCATAGGCTCATTCACATATTAAAATAATTTGTCCCCAGTTGGTGAAATTGTTTGGGAAAGTTTAGGATGTGTGGTCTTTATGGAGGGTGTATGTCAAGGGGGTCTTAGAGGTTTCAAAAGTCCATGTCATTTCCAGTTCTCTTTCTTTCTCTCTCTCTCTCTCTCTCTCTCTCTCTCTCTCTCTCTCTCTGCCTCATGGTTGTGGAGCAAATGTAAACTCTCAGTTACTGGCCAACACCATGCCTGCCTACCTGCTCCCATACTCTCCACCATGATGGTTATAGACTGTAACTCTGAAATTGTAAGTCCCAAAAAACTCTTCTATAAGTTGGCTTGATCATGCTGTCTCTTCACAGTAATAGAAGAGTCACTAAGGTAGGTACTGAAGTAATACAGTATGTATATGTAGCATAGGGACATTTATTTATTTTGTCACCTGAGAGTTATCTAAGGTCTATTTTCATTCTTAAGAAATGGCTGACCTTGGGTTCAGGGCAAGCGAGGTTAATGAACATGAAGCACCAAGTACTGAGAGAAGTAAGCAAGTACTAAAGATAGCAAACAGAAACCTACAGTGTCGAGTATGCCAAAATAACACAGGCAAGAACCACACCAAGGAACTCTCAAAGAAGACACAGTCTGAGCAACCAAAGTAGAGAATATTCATATGCTCATGGTGGCATTAAATGAATAAAATGGGCAAACCTATCATGCAGAAGGATCACAAATAATATACAATTATTTTTATTTTTTAAAATTATTAATTTTATTACAAATTAATATGCAACAGTAATATTAGCTTATTCTGCCCTTTGAAAAGAGTACCACGACACTTCACACCTTAAAATGGGCAGGGACTGGAGCTAAGAGAAAACATTAGAAAACCCCTACCCAGCCAAGTGAGCACAGATGAGCCCTGATGACTCATCTCTGTTGAAGCATCCTTCATTACACAATCAGAATAGCTGTTTGGCTCTGGCATTCTTCCCCAGGCCACACCCAACTATGACAAAAACATCACAGAAATCCCAGTGAACAGACATTCTACACCATATCTAGCCAGCACTCTTCACACATGGCAAGGTCACCAAAAACACAGAAACACTCAGAAACAGATACAGCCAACAGGCATCTAAGGAGACATGATGAGAGACTGAATGGTCAAATCTTTGCTGGGATGGTACCTTTGGGTTCAATAGAATTGAGAACCTCTATGGTTTCCAGAGCACCACAAACCTGGGCCTTCAGGCTATACGGGCTACCAGGTCTGAATAACCCTCTGTACTCTGCTTGCTCTCTTTGCCAAAGACATGGAGATGTGGAGACACTGTTTCTATCTAGGCATTCTCTGCACACAGATCTCCTTCTGGCCCCCTGTTCAATGCTCATGGCAACTTTTATTTTTCACAGTTTGCAGCACTTCCTCATTTCCTCAAAGACAGAGCTTGGTACCCTGCTTACTCCTCTTCTTCTTTTTTTCTTTATTTTTTATTTCTTCAAGTTACATCTCAATCGCAATCCCCTCCCTACTCCCCCCTTTCAGTCCAACAAATGGCTCTTTCTCTTATAATAATAAATACAATACAAAACAACAGAGGTAATTAGGCCACAGTTATGAGGGTTATATATGGCTTAGCGTACATTCCCAATGACCAGTCCATATGTATTTGGCACCTGACTTTAACATTCTACTATCTAACCATCTCCATGAGTTTAAAGTTCTATATCTAACTCAGCTTTCATACTAACTTGCAACACAGTTTTTAAAACATCTTCTTAGATCCATAACACTCTTTCGATTCCTAAACAACTCAAAATTTAATTATGAGACTCTAGCTATCTAGTCTTCAACCACCTCAGAGACCTGAGAGGGATAAATAAATCTGATTATATAGGAAGTGCAGGGCCCGCAGCTTCCAAAACTAAGAAATGACATACCAGTGGCTGCCTGGACAGTTCCCATTTTCTCTCCATACATTACAGCATCAATCTTCAGTCGTTTGGTCCCGTTTCTCTGACAGACATTGATTGTAGAGCAGGGGTTATGAAGGACTTGCCTACCCTGTCTTGGCAGAGCTAGGCTGTCGACTTACCTGCTTCCAAGTTTTGTCCTTTTTGGACAGCAGTCTGTCTACAGTTGGAGCAAGGGGCTTTTCCTGCCAAAAGATAGCCTTGTGACTAATTCAATCATCTCCCACTTCTTCCTCTTCTTTAAAACTAGTTTTTACAGTCAGGTCCAGAAGATCTTTTTTATTCCAACATCCTTCCTAAGAAGTACAACATCACTTAATTTAAGAGAGCGAGAGAGAGCCAGAGTTAACTGCAGGCTCAGCACTCTTCCCTTCCACTCCAGCATTTTCTATTAGTTTGATATTTTTACAACAAACTGGATTGTCGTGGTATTTTGTGGAGCCACTTTGACCTCTAAGGAAGTCAGAACAGTAACGTCCTACATACATTTTAGTACAAGAGGAGCAGTGTAAAGTCTGAAGCAAAAATAAAATCAACCCATGCTGCCCGTCAGATTTTGCTAAGCTTGTGGATAATAGCAAGGACTTCCTGGGCAGGCTGACCTTGCGATTTGTTTATGTCCACCTAGACTTTGCAATAAAATGTCTCATATTTAAGCATTTTCACTGCCCCAAATAGAATTTTTTCACGTGAAATTGTTCGTACCTATACTGCATGAGGTTTTGTGCCTCGAGTGCTGTTAAATTTGATTTTTCTAGTTTTATGGGGACATGCACATGAGACTTGATATTTCCATCAAATGTTTCCTTGTGGTAATGTGCACCATGTCACTTTTTTTTTTTCTTTCCCAAGCACCTACTTGGTGTATGGTGAACTGGAGGGCTCAAAAATAATAGTGAGCAATAAAGAACTGTGATAGGTTAGTGGCTTGCTTATAGCATCTCTCCAATAAAAGTATTTTGGAAAATAAAAATGGCAATCAAAGGACAGTTTTTAAAGAAAAGTACATATGCATAAGACATGAATTTAACTGATTGTGAAAGTGTGAAATGCAAAGGGAAGCTCAGAATGGTTATCTGAACTGGATAGAAGTTTCCTGAGCTGCATAAGTAGACCATGAGTCCTGCTGCTCATGATGAATGATTTTCATTTGCAGGTTCTTTCCAATAAAGTTTTTATTTATTTTCAAAATTATTTTGTAAAGAAGAGCACACAGGCATAAGACTCAAATACCCCAATCCCCTGAAGGAAAGAATACCCCCCCCACATACCCCCCAACTCTAACAACCAAACCAACTCCTTCCGGACCCACAAAAGAAAGTCCCCAGCAGTAACCAGGGGCTCTAGAACTGTCTAGCTCAAGGAGCATGCTGACCCTTTGCGGTATACCTGACCTATACTATTACTTTGCTTCTTTATAAAATCCCTTGCTACTTTGCAGTTTGTATATACTTTTTAGATTCCTTGAACAAAGAAGACCACAGCCTGGAAACACCAGATCCACAAAGTGACCATGAGTAACAGAAGAATTACATGGATTCATGTAAATTCCTGGTATCCAGTAAGCACCTGATAAAGCTTGCTTGTTATAATTCTCTAATTTTATATGGTTTTATTCTCAGTTGTTACCATGTTCTGAATGTGACCCAAGCTCATGTGTTGAAAGATGAACTCTCAGTGGAACAGTGTTGGGAGATCACCCCTAATGAGAGATGCTTAGCTCTTGAAAGAGCTGAGGCTACTATAAATAGAGTGTGCTCTTTTCAGATCTTCTGTACTGTGAGGTTGCAGATTGTTCCTTTCCTTGCTGTCTCCCATCCACTTCCCCTATGAGAACGCTTTAAGAAGTTCTCAGATGCCTGCACCTTCGTCTTGGAATTCTCTATACTGAGGAAATAAACTTCAGTTTTCACAAATTCCCTCTGTGGCACGTGTAATAGCAGCACAAAGCAGAGGTAACAAAGGTCATCTTAAACAGCTTCTTATCATTTATGTGTCTTGATTTTACCATTTATCTTTTCAACTGGATTTTCATTTTTTGTATTTTTGTTGTCATAATATTTTGCTTTATATAACCTACAAAGGTTGAGGTTCTACGGGTCCTTTTACTTATTTCTTAAATTTCATCATTATTCTTTACTTCCCTCGACGTTATGTCTGTTGTATTTCTGAACCTAATTTTTTTCCTCATATTTTCTTTTTTTCCCCTTTACTAAACACTTTGTATTTCAAAGACTTTGAAGCTTCTTTCCTCACCTGGTTTTTTGTTAAATCTGTTTTTCATTTATATCTCTCAGCCTCAAACTTTTAACTACTCCTTATTTCTTTAGTCCTTCCATTCATTCTATGTTTTACATACTGCCATCTTGATTTCTGTTCTTTTGAACCCTTTACCTTAGTGACTTTAACTAACTTCTAATGTCCTCAACTTGTCATTTGCATTAGTTATTTCACTTGCTTTGCTGTTTATTTGATATAGACCCAGGAATATGGGGATAAAAGCAGTTTGGAGCAGGTACCCAGGCTGCAGGAGTGATTAGCACCTAACTTGTTCAGTTGCCCCTCCAGCTATCCCCATGGCTCCCACTATGGAAACCATATTCCCTTAAGTGTGGATAACATATGCTTGACTAGGAACTCCAAACACCACAGACAAAAATCCTCCCAGACCTCAGCAATATTTATAGGAATGGTGTATACACTTATTTTAATATTGTTTCCTTTTTAAGTACTTTTTTCTAATTATAAATATAATATATTGAGAAGAAAATTGAAAAATGCACTTTGTAAACCTAAAAATTATATAGAGTCACTTGCAAGAAGATTATTGTTTTATATTTTAGTGTATTTTCTTTCCCACAAATTTTAAATGCACATATATACATACATACACACACACACACATATATATATATATAATTCCTTTAAAAATAGGGCTGTGGGCTGAGTGTGTACCTCCATTTGTAAAGTGATTGTCTCACATACAAGAAACCCTAGATCTGTTGCCCAGCACAGTACAAATTGGGGATGGCAATTCACACCAGTAATCCTAGCACTTGGAAAGTGGAGGCAGGAGGATAATGAATCCAAAGTCATCTTCAGCTATACAACAAGATTAAGGCCAGCCTGGTATAGAGCCCTGTTTAAAAAATAAAATGAATGAACAAACAGAATTAAACCAAATGAAATGACATGGCCTGCATTTCCACTTATCTACATACATAGTTATTGTCCTTCACCTTAAAAATCTTTTAAAATTGAAAATAGATTTTTCTCTTGTATAATATATCCTGATCACAGTTTTCCCTCCCTCACTCCTTCCATATCTCTTCACCTCCCATGTCCCTCAGATCCATTTCCCCTCCGTTTTATTCTCAGAAAAGAATAGGCCTCCAAGGGACAAAAGCCAAACAAGACAAAACAAGATACAACAAGACATGGCAAATGTCCTCATATTTACTGGACACAGAAACTCAACAAGAGGAAAAGAGTTCCAAGAGTAGATACAAGAGTTAGAGAACCACTCATTCACACACTCAGGAGTTCCATCAAAATACTAAGCTTATAACTATAATATATACACAGAATATATACATGGGGCAAACCCATGCAGGCCCCATGCTTATTCCTTCAGTCTCTGTGATACCATGTGAGACCTGCTTAGTTGATTTAGTGGGCCATGTTTTCCTTGTGTCCTCCATCACCTCTGACTCCTAAAGTCTTTCCTCCCCGTCTCCCACGGGGGTGGGGGTGGGGAGACCTGATGGAAACCTCCAATTTAGTCTCTCTCTCTCTCTCTCTCTCTCTCTCTCTCTCTCTGCATATTTCTGGCTGTGGGTCTCTGCCTCTGTTCCCATCTGCTGCCAGAAGAAGGCCCTCTGATGATGACTAGACAAGGTACCAATCTATGAGTATAGCAGAATATCATTAGGAATCATGTAATTGTTTTGTTTTGTTTGACAGTTGTGTTTGGTTCTACCCTAGGTCTCTGGGCTATCCAGCTCCAGTCTCTAGTTCCTGGCTATCCGGGCAGTGTAGGACATGGATTCCCTCTTGTGGCCTGGGTCTCAAGTTAAACCAAGCATTGGTTGACCACTCACACAAGTTCTTTGTCACCACTGCCCCAGCACATTTTGCAAGCAGGGCAGATTGTAGGTCGAGGGTTTTGTGGCTGTGCTGGTCTCTAGGTTTCTCTTTCCACAGACTGCAGAGTACCTACTCTCACCAAAGAGACTAGAATGTAGGTGCGAAGGCTGAGCCATGCCTGTGCTAACTCAACCTCTCTATATTCAGTAAGCAGTATGGATGTCTTCATCGATAATAGGGCCCGGTTGTCAGTTTTCAGAGAGCAAACTTCTGTGCTAGCATCAGTCTGAGTTGTTTAGGGATCGCTATGGGATCCCCTCAGTGAACAACTCAAAGGAATGTAACCTGGTGTCACCGCTGGAAGCCTTTCCTGGGTACAAAAGATGGCCAATCAGTTCAGACTTTGTATCCTCCATTATTAGGAGTCCTTACTGGGGTCATCCTCATAAATTACAAGAAGTCCACTGCACTAGGTTTCCACACACTCCCCAGTGCTCCCCAATTCCATCTGTCTCTCCAGGTGGGGAATAAGGGAGGAAGAGAATGAGGGAGACACAGCTAAAAGTCTTCTTTTTTTTCTTTTTTTTTATTCATTTTAATGGTATCCAATATGCCACCAGACAGAAGCCCACGTTTAAGCAGGTCTCTATTTGGGTGCTACTTCAACCTCATCTATTCGTCAGAAGTTAAATGTTTTTAGGCCATAGTCTGTGCTGTATCTCCAGTAGCAAGGAGAAAAGCTAGATACACTCTTCATGGCAATATCACTCTTGCCTGACCACAGAATCTGGAACTC
This sequence comes from Lophiomys imhausi, assembly GCA_907164525.1. NCBI lineage: Eukaryota > Metazoa > Chordata > Mammalia > Rodentia > Muridae > Lophiomys > Lophiomys imhausi. Next base: position 4,545,384 of record CAJQZJ010033222.1, on the reverse strand, counting down.
AATAAAGCTGAATTTCTGTGTAGACAAGGGATCAGGAACTCAAATGGGGCTAACTCATGAGGGCTAACAGATAACTGTAAGGCTACAAGTACCCCATTTTGAAAATGCCCCTCCACTGCCACTACATAGGCTCCTGCATGTCTGACCTTTCACCTAGTTCTTGGGGGCAGGCTGTCAAACCCTTCCCTCCCCACCCCTTGTCTCCTGGCTCCAGGAAGGAACCACAGATAAGACCTGAGTAAGACATGCCATTTCCCTTACCAAGCAGCTAATTAGAAGAAGTCTGTATTTATCTAAGAGGGCGGGGTGTATTTTTTATAATCCGAGTTTCAGCTACTTGTCTCTTTTTACCTGACATGCCCAAAGGGAAGCTTCTACCTTTCTAGAATAGAGTCAAGAATGGATTTATGCATGGGTTCCTAGATGAGGACTCAGGAGGACTTGTGAACCTGCGACTCTCTTCTTCCCTAAGAGAAAAAAGTTATTGGAAAGGACAGTGTTGTGGGGGAGGGGGGTGTTCTTTCCTAGATCTGATACCCAGCACTGTGTCTTCTGTCACAGTGATACAGTATTCTATATCTGACCCAGGTAAGGAGCAGGAAGATGAGGGGAGGTTACAATCTATATAATAGATGTGACTGCGTACCCCCTTATTAGGATCAGGGTAGGGAGAGTTTATCCTACAGGAGAAATGCTCTGAAGTAAAGCTGTCATTCCTACAAACCTCCTCCAGTTCTGGCCTGCAGAGCAGCATCATGCTGTGAAAACTTCAGCATTTAGGACAAATAAAAGGACCATTCAGGTCCCTAAGACAGAACCATGAAGAAGTAAAAATGGCCACAGAACTGGGTTCTTCCGGGGAAGCCAGATATTAAGTCTTAGGTATATTAAGTATACAAGACTCAGATATGACTGAGGATAGGAAAGTCAATATTTGTCCTTTCAACACCATTCACCAATGTTACTGCATGATATAAGTCCTTTAGTTGATACAAAGTACAATTGTGAGTAAAACAGGCTTTCTTATAATCTGGGGAGAAAGTGGGTATAACAGAGTAGCAACAGACAATTATAATGTGACATAGACCGGAAGCCCCATAGACTTAGGTTTTTATATGTTCAGAGGGCAGGGATGCAAAATTGTTCTATAAAGACACCCAGGCAACAAAAAGAGACAGGCACCATAGGAGAACTGAGAGAAGCTTGTGGCAGAAGAGTTACATTCAAGGGCTGAAGCAACCAGGAGACCCAACACTCTAGTCGTGGCAGTTGAAGAGATTCACAGCAATGAGTATGGATTTAAGTGCTTGATAATAGCTATTCTCTGGCTAGTGGGCTGAGCTGGCTCTGGCAAGAAAAGTCTACCCCAGAGAAGCACTAGAAGGACTAGAGTTTGTCAGGTACCAGAGTTACCTCCACAAGCATATCTGAGTTAGAGGCAGTGAGAATGGGTAGCTACTCAAGGATAGAGCCCAATTGGGTGTGGACATGATTATATTCTTTATATAGGTTCATGACTAGAACATACTAGGAAAGATGAAACCTTTTATCTTTTAGATATCTTTTATGCTAGAAGTTATTAATTCATGGTTTCTCCTACAGGGAAGAGTCAGGGATAAATAAGGAAGTTGATAACCTAGAAGCACCCTCCCCACTAAGTCCTTGGTTGAACTTCTTTAAAAATAATTTCCATAAAAGTTAACCAGAGTTTCATATTCTGGAAGGAGACTATTTTGGAAATAAGTTACAGTTTTTTAAAAGTCTGTGTAAGTGATAATTCAGAAATTCCATTATGCAAAATTATTAGTTCTGCTGATGGACCACAAGGAGTTGCATCACTTTTTGGCAATAAACCTGAAATAACCACAGAAAAGGCACATGCAAAACCAAAATAAAATGTCAAGCCTCGCTTCTCCATGGTGAAAGAGAAGGTTGTTCAAAGCTTTCATTACACACTCGTTAATTAGAAACATATTAGAGTCTGAGAATTAAAGTGAGCTTATCCCAGACAGATAGCATAAGCCCATGAGCATGAATTCATGATACAGAAATAAAAACATATCTTTGTAAATACCCATTAAGCATTAATCTCAAGTTCTACAAACTCCTCACACCAGGCAGAACGTTTTTATGCAAGCCAAGCAAAACAGTGAAATTGGGATTCACCTCTTATTTAAACAAAATTGACTAAGTGAGTTGTGTATCAGAGCCGTTCCCTTTTGTATACATAAGCTCAACTGGTATTTCCTAAGCAGCTTTCTGTAAAGGAATATGTAATGTCACCTTACTCCCACTGTAATGGAGATTCAGCGGAACTGTTTAATCTCACATGAAGAGTATCCTGTCACATCGCATTCTCATAATAACTTGGTGAGGTAAATGCTATTTAAAGTTTACAGAAGGTGTGCAAATTGTCCAACATGATGAACGTCATCATGTCTAAATTTCATTGCTCTAAATCCAGTGCTTCCTTCAGTACAACATGTTGATGTTTTTCTTTAGTGAATAAACATTTCGAGTCCAAAGAATAGTTTTCTTCCTTAAATTATTGATTTCTAAAATCTTCATCTTGTTCTCTCTCCTTTTTCAAATGTAAACACTAGGACTCAAAAATCTCTTCTTCCAGCTACTCATGAATGTGCTAGTTACTGCTCAATAAATATGCATTAATTTTTAACAATGCTTCTGGAACTGTGTGGGCACCAATAGATAGGATAGCTTCCCTACATTCATTGTACTAGAAAAACATGAGTATATGTTGCTATTTTGCTATCTGATGTATATCCAAAATGCTGACAGATAAGAAAAATGAATTCAAACAGCATAATTGGTTGTTCCTTCGTAACAGGGTTGGAATGAGCTGTGCTGAGAAAAGACTCAATTCACTAGCATTGTAAATAAAGGAGTCACCACCACAGATACCACAGAAAATAACTAAATTTTGTGAGCAAAGAAATGCTCTCAAAGCTTAAATGAAACAGGGAAATTTTTAAGTGATACTATCTGCCAAAGTTCACACAAGAAAGGGATGATCTAAATAGGTATGTATGCATTAAAACTATAATGAATAATCTAAAACAGAATGTACCTAGCCTAGATGTAGCCACCAGTGAATTCTTCCAAATATTTAAGGGAAAAGGGAGCCAATGTCTCCATAATCTCTCTCAAAAGACAAAAACCACAAAGGATACTTCCTTAATTCATTCTATGAAGTCTGCATTACCATAACACCAAATCAGACAAAGGGACTACTATATCTTTTTGAGAATGGATACAAAAGCTTCAACAATATTCTAGCAAATGAAACTAAGCCACATATAAAATCAACTACCAACCTTAACCAGGTGGGACTTATTCCAGATGTATACTTCTTGTTCATCTTCACAAATGAATAAATGTGAATCACCATATGACTGGTTAAAAATGTTTTTAATTATGTGATTATACAAAGAGATATAGAAAAAACATTTGACAGATTCCAAACTATAATAAAAATCCATACTATTAAAAATAGAGGGGAATTTCCTCAACTTGATAAATAATATCTATGAAAACTCTGTAGCTAATTGTATTTTTAATGGTCAGAAGTTAGAATTTTCCACTAAGATCAAGAACAAGACAAAAGTGCCTCCTCTCATCATTCTTTTAACAGCACACTGGTGCTCTTCCTAGTTTCAAAAAAATGGGAAAAGGCATACAATTTGAGAAAGGAAAAATCAAACTGTTTGTAGAGGTTGCTTTTGATGGTTGTCAACAATATATTAGGATTTTCTACAGGCTACAATGTCTGCAAAAAACAGGAAGTTCATAGCATCCTCTCTAAGCTGCCATTTTAGGAAATGTAAAATTTTTCCACACAGCAGTATATCTTCTAATATTAACTGATTTGAAACAGTAACCTTAGTAGCAAAGCTGACAAAACCAATCACATGTCCACATGTGAAACAATTGGAATATTTACACACTATTACAAAAGTAAAGTTACACAAAATCTTTGTAAAATATACTGAAAATTTCCAACCAAGTCACACATATATGTAACATCTGAGAAAACATTCTACATTCATATAAAAGTAGGATATATATATAATGTGTTCAGAAGAAATTATTACATTCCCCCAAAATCTTATATACAAATGTTCATTGAAATGCCATACATTGTAGCAAAAAAAAAAAGACAGACAAATAACAAAAAATATTTATGGATAAATATCACTAATAAAATAGTTCCTGACTGGTTCACAACAGTATAGTAAAGTTTGAATAATGATGAGTGTATCTAAGTGTAGTTCACTAAAATTTGTCTTCAGGGCAATAACTTGAGCTTTTCTAATACTTTCAACTAAAATTCCTTATTTAAGCCGGGCAGTGATGGCGCACGCCTTTAATCCCAGCACTTGGGAGGCAGAGGCAGGCGGATCTTTGCGAGTTCGAGGCCAGCCTGGTCTACAAATTGAGTCCAGGACAGCCAGGGCTACACAGAGAAACCCTGTCTCAAAAAACCAAAAAAAACATTAAAATTCCTTATTTAAATATCTTTATCTAGCTCAAGAAATTATATACAACATTTATTTTCAGAGTAGAACAAAAATGGTTATTTTTCCCTCCACTTTAAAATTTTTGTTTGAAAAATCAATTTCACCTAGCTCATTACTTGGTGTTTTTTATCATTTGCCATTTTATAAAGACCATCTCAAAAGGCAGAAGAGTATCAAAAAATTAAAATATAATCTAAATAGTCAAACATATTTGAGATTTACTTTCGTAGACTTTCTGTACTACCTAGGCCTAGGCCTGGGCTGAACAGTCCCTAAAAGATGGAAGACAGACAGCTCCCACAGCCCAGATAAACCTGTTTGTAAGTTTCCATGGAGACTGTGGCTGAAGTTATCTAATACCGGGGTTGGGGGTTTACATATAAAACTTTCCTTAAATTCCAAAGCTAATTTAAATTTAAGATATAAACCATCTTTCAAAAAAAATTTTTTCTTGAAGATCATTACAGTGTGGAGTTAATTCCCAAGGCCATAGGAAATTAGCACAATTCTCCAGAAGTGTGAATTAATATCAGAAAGCCAAAAGAGCCAGAAGATTGACACAGCCAATGCAGAGTCCTTTTAAGCAGTCACAGACATTGGGAGTCTGTGATTTTCATTAGCCTCTTCACAGTAGATGCAAACTGTGACCATCACTTATGATATATATTGTATCACTAATGCTGACGCTACCCTGCGTCCTAATTTAGAAATCCAAATTTATCTCCAGAACATGTAACTCCTGAGCACGAGAGTGAAGATAGACAGTGCAAATGACAGTTGGAGAAACCTGACTACAACTATCTTTTCCTATTTCCCCTTTAAGGCTACAGAGAATTTATACATAAGCAAAGGGCACTGGCTTTCATAATAAAAATATCCTCAAAACATGCCCAAGGTGCCCAGTTAGACTATGCAATAAGTATATCACATTTTACTTTTCATATGTGAGAGACTATATTGTACTAAAAATGAAACAATAAATGGATATATATGTGACTTTTTTCATTTCATGTCTGTCCAACTTTCTGTTTTTTTCCTCAAAATAAATTCAAAAATGAATATGGACCAACACATAAATTTGTATTTATTTAGAGAAAATGAAAAGATCCATGAAATGAAAAATTCAGAGTTTAGACAAGGAAATCCTACACCTAAATTTTGATACTTTTTGATATTAAAATACATTAATCTTTAACTTATTTCATATGTAAAAGAAATCATTATAAACTTTTTGAATCTTGGACATGAACAAGATCCCTTAGCATATTTATATCTACTGGTTTATGTACTAAACTCCCTTCCCAGAGTCAGATCTCTGCCCCAGAAATCACAGCTTTAACTGAACATTTAATATCCTTCCTTTTCATCATTTCCTTTCTCTTTGTTGTTATTTATGCTTATACTCCGGTTTTAAATTTTACTTTCCTTTTCACTGTTTAACTTTCCTTTTTTAATCTAAGAATTTTTTGATACACTGTATTTTGATCATGTTTTTCTCTTGTCCAACAACTTCTTCCAGGTCCTCCCTACCCACCCAACTTCATTCTCTTTCTCTCTATCCCTGTCTCTCTGTCTTTCTCTCCAGATATAAAAGCTAAAAATAAGAAAATAATAGGATACAAAATTAATATGCAGCACTAAGTTATTCTGTATATAAGACATTTGGAATTTAGAACTATAATGTTATTGATGCTAGTATGAAAGAGTGGAAAACTGAAAACACAAAAGCTAGCAGTTATGGTTACACATCTGTTGAAATATGGACAGAACATATTGTTTAAATGTAAAACGGCCCCCAAAGGCTTATGTGCTTGAACACCTGGCCCCAAGCTGGTTGTACTGCTTTGCATAGCTGTAGCCTCATTAGAAAAAGTAGATTATCATGAGAAGATCTTGAATATTATACCCACTGGGGGTTCTGGCCCAAGCTCTCTCAACTCCATGTGAGATGTAGTCCCTGAATGTCCCTGCTCCCATAGGCAAATGGAGCTTCTTCCAGTACCGTGTTTACCTGAAAAGATAGATGAAAATTCCTGAAAATAAATCTTTCTGTACTTAAAAACTATTCACTGTTTTTTTTTTTTTAAATAAAAAGTAATAATTAAAAAACCTTAAATCCCCAGCCATTTGGTTTTACCAATGAAGACTCGGGAGACAGATGCTGGGGTAAAAACCTGCTAGCTCAGAGAAGCAGAGAGAGCACCCAGGTGATCTTCATATTCAGTTGAAACTCTACAGGAGAAAAAGCTCAAAGCTAAAAAGCTCCTTCTCCTTTTCCAAGCTGTCTTAAATACCCTTCAGCTCAATGTCCCTCCTTTCTGTTTAATCCCCGTCAGCTGGTTTCTTGCTCCACCTCTTGACCTAGGGTAAACTTTATTTGATTGTGTATACAGAACACTCTCTGATTAAAGGTGTGTGCTAGGGCTGAGCCACACCATAATTACTTGATTACAATAAACAGAACATTCTTGAATCAAAGGTGTGTGCTAGGGCAGATCCACACTACAAGTACTTGTTTAGAGTAAACAGAAAACTCAAGGATTAAAGGCTGAGTCATTCCACAATTAGAAACAGGTTTTTACAGTTTCTTGGGGTTCAAAATGTGATCAAATATTCTGCAACAGTTTACAGATAACATGATTGTTGGTGTAGAAGATTTGAAATAATATGCAAGAAAATCTTGGAATTAATAATCAATTAAAACAAGGTTATACAATACAAGGTTAATAAAAAGTCAATTGCTATCCAGTCTACCAGCAATTGTAAAAAGTAATTTGACATTAAAAATACAGTACCATTTACATTATCATCTCCCAAAACAAATATTTAGGCATAAACTAACAAATCTATATAGTAGTTATAGAAGGAGAGTCACAAACCTCTGAAGAAAAGAACTGAAAAGCAACTAAACAGAGGGATATCCCATATTCACCGCTAGAAAGACTCAATGATCTTAAGATGTTCACTCTTCATGACTTGAATCACAGATTTAATGCAGTCCCAGCCAAAGTCCCAGCATGTTACATCACAGTTGTTACTATTGCTCAGGTGACTTTTCTCCAAAAAAACGATGTGTTGAAGGCCTGCTTGTGAAGTGGTGAGACCTCAGAGGTGCGGACTCCAGGTCACCTGTTATTGTTATAAACACTGTGACCAAAAGCAAACTGGGGAGGCAGGGGCTTATTTGGTTTACACATCAGGGTCAAAGTTCATCACGAAAGGAAGTCGGGATAAGAATGCAAGACAGGAACCTGGAGGCAGGAATTGAAGCAGAAGCCACAGAGGTATGCTGCCTCCTGGCTTGCTTCTCCGGCTCATGGTCAGCTATCTTTTTCATACCTCCTAGACCACATGCCCATGGGTGGGTGGTTCTGCCTCCAGTGAGCTGGGCCTCCTGCATCAATCATTAATCAAGAAAATTCCTACAGACTTGCCTACTGATGGAGGCATATTCTCATATGTGGTTTCTCTTCCCAGATAACTCTACACTGTATCAAGTTCACAAAAAAACAAAAACAGCAGAAAAATAACAATGCCCTTAAATGGGGTTCTGTGAATCCACTCCCCACTTTATTCTGTGCTGCTCTTTCTAGACACCCAAATCATTAGGACATCTCTCCATGAATCTCCAAAATCATATGATCAAAATATCTTCCTTTTCATAACTTAATTGAATCCATTATTTCCTTATAATAATGCAAAAGTAACTACTATAGATACTTACAATTAATTTTAAAGATTATATAGATATGCAAAATATCCCAGAAATGCCTACACAACATTGAAGAGAAGAACAAAAATCAAAGGCTGGCACTATTCAGTTTCAAAACCAGCTACAATGCTGAGTAGTCATAAGTGTTTTTATTGGCAAAATAACAGACACATTCAAATGGGAAAATAATCTAAAAGCAGACCCACACTAACAGAAGCGACTAAACCATGACAAAAGAGTAAGGCAATCAAACAGAAAAAAAGACTATCCATTCAATATGTTGTTCTGAAATAACCAGATGTTTACATGCAAAAACAAAAATGTCTAAGCCCAGATCTTTGTATTGATTCAATGTGGACCATAAACTTAAGTGAAAACATAAAACTGTAAATCTTCCAGAATACAAAATAGAAGAAAATCTTGGTAAGCTTGCATTTAATGCTGGCTTTTTGTTCCATTTATTTATTTCCATTTGTTTGTTTGCTTGCTTGCTTGCTTGCTTTGTGGTTTGAGGTCGTGGGCAATCTGCAGTGCACACGTGGAGGTCAGAACTCGGATTTTCAGCTTCATTGGCAAGTACTTATACCCACTAAAGCCATTTTACAGACATACTGTATGTTTGTTTTTTAGGTAGTGCATCAAGATAAAACTCATGAAATTAAAAAAATGATGATCTGTACTTAAATATAATTTAAATTTTCTCCTCTGCAAAAGACTTTGTCAAAAAAAATGAAATGGCAGGCCACAGTCAATGAGAAAATTGTTGTAAAACATCTGTTAGAACAGTTATTCAAAATGCATACAAAGCTCTTAAAATTCAAATTAGTAAAACAAGCAGTCAGGTTTTTTTTTTGGTTTTTCGAGACAGGGTTTCTCTGTGTAACAGCCCTGGCTGTCCTGGATTTGCTTCGTAGACCAGGCTGGCCTCGAACTCACAGAGATCTGCCTGCCTCTGCCTCCCAAGTGCTGGGATTAAAGGCAATTAAAGGCATGCATCACCACGCCCGGCTCAAGCAGTCAGGTTTTTAAAACAGCAAAAAAAAAAGAAAGAAAAAGAAAAAGAAAACCCCCCAAAACAGATAGCTCATTAAAGAAGATATATCAGTGACAGTTAAGCATGAAACAATGCTCAAAACCAAACATCATGAGGAACTTGCAAATTAAAAACAAACAAACAAAAACACTATGATGACATTACAAACCTATTGGCATGGCTACAATTCAAAACATTGACAAGTGCTGAGGAACTCTCATTAATTACTAGTGGGATACAAAATGGAATAGCCATTTTGAAAGAAGTTTGGTAACATAGTCTTAGCAATTGAATTTCCTTGTTACCCAGTTTGTAGGTAAATATGTGTCCATACAAAAATTTGCATACTGGTATTTTTAGCAGATCTATTTCTATTTCCCCAACCCTTAAAGCAACCAAGATGCCCTTCAACAGTGAATCAATCAATAAATTATGGTACATTCAGATGACAGACTAATAGTGCATGGTAAGAAGAAAGTGAGCTATCAAGTCATAGAAAAGCATGGAAGAAACTCTAGTGTTATCATTGTTATATGGACAGAGCCAGATGGAAAGGTTGGCGTGCTGTGTGAGTCTAACTACAGATGGTCCTCAATTTGTGATGCTTTTGCTCGTAATGCCTTTTTTTTTTTTAAATTTATTTATTTATTTATTATGTATACAGTATTTGCTCTACATATATGCCCGGGCAGATCTCAATGTAGATGGCTGTGAGCCATCATGTGGTTGCTGGGAATTGAACTCAGGACCTTGGGAAGAACAGCCAGTGCTCTTAACCTCTGAGCCACCTCTCCAGCCCATCCTTTTTTTTTTTTTTTTACAACAGTGCATTCAGTAGGAACTTTGCTTTGATCTTTTTCCAGACTACTGCTTTGCACCATAATATTCTTTAGCAATCCCCACATTTTGGCAAGCCTAAGTGTTCTGAACACATGAAGAGTAGGCTGGGCTAATTGATGACTCTCAATCAATTAGACACACTAAATACATTTATAACTTATGGGCTATTGTTAGTTTCCAGTGTTTATCAGGATACAGTTATGGAATATCTGTATGTAACATTCTAAAAGAGGCAAAACAGCGATAAGGTGTCTTTTTGGAGGTTTAGAGAAAAGTTTTTTGTTGTTTGTTTGTTTGTTTGTTTGTTTTTAAAGCACAGCACTGAGGCTACAGCTCAGGGAAACCACTTTTGCATGATTCTGTAACGGTAGCTGTGAGTTATTACACATTTGACATCACTCACAGAACGTAGGCTGTCAAGAGTGAATCTTCATGCAAACTACAGACTTTGGGTGATAATGACATGTGGATTGATCAGCAAGTGTACCATCTCTTGCTGGATATTGATGGCTGAAGAGGATATACATGACAGAAAGGTACATGGGGATTCTCTATTCTCTGGGCATGTAGTTATCCTCTCAACTGAAACATTCTCAAGAAAGTAAGAAATTTACAAAACTCATGAGCTCGACCTCCACCCTAAAGTTCTAAAACTGGTAAACAGTTACTGGGGAGGAGTCTTTGGTAGAGATGCCTAAAAGTTGGGCAGAGACCTTAAGGTGTACAGCTTTGTGGAGAGTCACCCATTCTGGAGGGGGGTCCTGCAGTGATATGTCTGCCCATCAGCCATTCATGTTATGATAAACAACCCCTAACCCATGCTCATGAAAACAACGCTACTGACTCACTGCACTGGAGTAGAATCATTTCTTTGATCTGCCCTCAGATATTTTTCCCATGAACAACATGTGCTAGAGACATTACAGAAAAAAAAAAAGAAGTTATTAACAACACCACCCATTTTTGTTTTGTTTTTTTAACTAAAACTGTTTGAAAGAAACAAAATAGTCAGAGAGGTAGAGGAGGATTTGGGCAGGAAATGGGGGAACTTCTTGAATTTCAGGGTGTAGACACAACTTCAGCTTCTGGTACACCAACTATCATATCCTGGAGAGAGGCAAGGATGATCAAGGGTTGTCACATGAGACTTCTAAATTATGCTAACAGGAAAAGAGACTTCTTTGGTCAAAATGAGCTGGAGGTTGGGAGCCAGGGACCTAGACAACCTCTACACAGCTGGGACCTTGTAAGTGGCTCCCTGAGTTTCTGTTCTCCTGTCCTGATAAGACTTAGGAGGAGCAAGTGAGTTAGAAGATATGAATATACTCACTAATACAAAACTCAGTTTTCATGAAAGGTTGAAGCCATAAACAGGAATAGTGTAGACATGAGTAAAGTGATCCCAGTCTAATCCAAAATGGGTCAGAAATATCCACATTGCAGAAAAAGAAACAAAAAGGAAAAAAAAATAACTAATGAATAATTATTATGGGAATGCTAGGACAATCACCTCAGACTTTCTTATTGGTGTCAGAGGAAGGAAGTGGAGGGTGTCATTCAAAATTAGGACAAGTTAAGGTGACTACTGTTTGATTGGGAAGTGGTAAAGTGGGTTGGCACAGGACAATTTTTAGTTTTCAAGTAGAAACATCCAGTGGATAATTTAAAATATGTGATAGGCACTCAGAAGAGAGATTGAGTTCAGAGATATCGAACCAAAAACTGTTAACTCCAAGCTGATAGGTGAAAACATGGGTACCAATGAGATCCACAAGCAGAGGGTAAATCAAAGGACTGCAACCCCTCCATTTCCAAGTCTCTGAGAAGCCGAGCCTCTGAGGTGATACATGGCCAGTAAAATGAAGCCACTGCACTTCCATCCCTGTAAGGCCTGCCTTTTATACCCTCCTCCTTCTATTTAAACACAAGGTAATTAATCAAAAGAAAAAAAAAAACTCCTAAAGGTTTATTCCTCATTGTCCCAATCTTGTCCTTTCTGGGCCCATCTCCAAAGTCTTCACTGAATAGTTGAAGTGTATTTGGAGCTTTAACCAGCTGTCCCTTTCAGTCAATACCTGCCAAGGAGTGTCTTCAAGTATGTGGCATCTAGCAAGCTGGACTCTTCATGCAGTGATGAAAACAAGGTTTATTGACATGACGGTTCATGATCACAGCTAAAGGACGAGAGACATGCACAGGTCAAGGGTCTTCCAAAATTTTTGTTTCTTTTAAATTCTTGGAATGCTGCCCCCAGTGCTGTCCCAGGTACACGCTATTGTGTGAGTTCAACTCTTCCCTGACCATTGTCAGAGTCAACAGTAGCCCTGTCCTCTCTGGTCCTATTGTGTCTTTGGTTCTGTGCCATGGCTGCATTTGTCGACAAATGTACATTGTCCTGTACATTTCTGGGACAATGAGTACCTAAACTTTGACCACTAGAAGAGAAATTTGCATTTGCTCTCACTGTTCTTGTTGCTCATAATTTTGGTAATTTATAGTCAACAACTGCAGTTAAGAAGTCCTTTCTGGTCTTGTTTGGTGCGAGGTTTTTGGCCTCGGACCTAAGCAAAAGTACAAAGCAAGCCATTTTACCCATATGCTTTATTTTGTCACCAGAATCATGCCTGTTATCAAGTGTCATGGAGACATATACCCTACTCCTCCTGAGACTTAAAATCCTGGGAAAGGAGTAGTTAGAGAGAATAGAATCAAGCCACATTTCCGTTACTCCCAGTATGATAGCCACATGGGTGCTTTAGTTCAATGCAGGTCCACAAATCTGACCTTGGGAAACTCATTCACACATTAACAACACCCAGTCCCTGTGTACTCCGGCAGCATCCATGTCCCTGTCAATCAAAACAATTCTAAAGGTGAGGCTAAGAATCATCATGTGAAAAGGGACCTTTGTTTTAAGTGATTCAGAGCTGGTTCCCTCTCTGCTTTTTCAAACACTGACTCATTATTCAAGCACATTAAGTAAGTTCCTATGAGCTGGATGGTGCCAGGTATTTTACAAAGCTAATTAAACAGACAACACCGAAGTTCTTGGCACTTCCGATCTAGAAGAGGCAACAGCTTAAGTGAGGCAGAGGAACAAATCCAAAACAAAAGCAACTGAACAAGTGGCACACAGCTATGCAGATATGCCATAAGAGTAAATGTGTCAGGTGTCCACTGGTACCAAGAGGACCATCTACCCTGCCTTGGGTTTCATTGTGACTTGAAGTTTCTGTTGTGCTGCACTAAATCTGTTGCCTCTTTGGTTGTCCTGGGGAACCAAGATCGACAGATCTAAGTAACATTTCTTCCTTCCATTCTGCAGAGAGAGCTCCTCAGAAGTATACAGGCATCCTGAAGGCAGACGCCTGAAATTCCTAGCTCCCTTTCCTCAGCCCCCCTTACATAGGTCTTTGTGTGTTCATATCAAATCTGTCCTGATGAGTCTAACTTAAAGATCCATCTCTCTTCCAGATTTCTTCCCCAGGGCTCTCTGCTCATCTTCTTAGCATAGAGCCCAGGTTCTTCTGTCCCATTCAAATAAGGTACATACTTCAGACAGGGAAAAAAAGGGGGCATAGTAATGACAGTTAATGAAAGCACAGAAGTACCCACTGTTACAACATAACAGAAGGAGTGCCAGGGTCCACAGGAAACCAATAGTGCCTAGTGTCCATGGAGGTTGGAAGAGGGTATTGGATTCCCTGGAACTAAAAATCTGGCACCATCTGACTCACAAGAGTTTATTAAATGTGCTTGAATAACAAGTCAATGTTTGAAGAAACAGACAGGGATCCAGTTGTGAGCCATCGTGTGGATTCTGGGAATTGAATATGAATCCTCTGCAACAACAAGAAGTGTTCTTGCCTGCTGAATCATCTCTCCAGCTCCCCATTGTCAGCATCTTAAAGAAGAGAGTAAAGCTCTCCTTACTGATTTGTCGGCTAGTCGGCCACACTTTCTAACAGTGGCCAGGCACCACGTGAGGGTATTGGTGAAGCAGTCTAACAGAAAGGGACCCTGAAATCATGGAAGGGTAAACCAGTAGAGTCAGGCCCAAACCTGGGATCTCTCAGGAGGTCCCTGGAGACATCAGTTCTGTCTGTGGTGGCTAACTCATCCCTTCAGACCCAGCACTGCCCTGCATTTTGGCCTGTGTGGGGAATGAGCATCTTTGCTGAGGCTGGAAACCCCACATATGGTTCCTCTGGCCCTGTTGTTGGAATCATGCCACTGGCTCACTAGCTGCCTGGGAGTTGAAGGGGAATCCCTGCTCTAAGAGCCATGACACTCATCCTCTAGACTCTACAGACTCTCCCCATCCTCTTGAGCTTCTCAAAGACACGATCCTCTCTACACTGCTGGCAGCTGACATACCTTGTATATCTTTTTGGTGCATTTAGGTTTCTCAAAACCCATAAGGTGCGTGGCTTGCCAGAAACTTTGACTTTGGGCCCAGGATTATAAACTACTCCTGAGATAAGTAGGCCAAGTGTTCTGGCTTTTTGCTTAAAATGAAGAAAGAAAAAAATACAAGAAGAATTGTAATACCATGAGAGATGGACTACAGGCATAATGGAAGTCAGGGGCAAGGCTCTAACTCTGCCCGAGTCAAAGGTGAGGCCCACAGATAGTTGAGTGATTTAAGATGAATCTTCAAACCTATAAAATGTATTAAAAATCTATTAAAACATTATTTGACCTTATGAAATATATATATGTATATATACATATATATAATTTGAGACTATCTATATGAATCATTCCCTCCTCCTACCTAGTTTATAAACTGTACTCTAGACAGTCCAGAAATGTACCAAAATAAACCCACAGAGTTTACTATGTGGTATTTTTCTATTTGGTATTTTTATTATGATAACAATAAAAGCAGTGACAATTAAAATAAAAATACAGAATGGTATGAATCATTTTATGCCACTGGAGATTCATATATATGTGCATATATATGTATTATATATGTACAAATATATATTACATAATATATATATTATATATATACAATATCATGCATATATCATGCATACATATATATGTGACTATGTCTGTGTGTGTGTGTGTGTGTGTGTGTGTGTGTGTGTGCATGTGTGAATATATACATTCTTTAAGTTTTCCTGGAGGAATTGTGGAGATCTAGTTTGTTCCGTTGTTTTCTATCAGCCTTACTTCCCATGCCTAATTGTAACATGCATAGAGACTGACATAAATTTGAGTGATTGAGTGAAATCAGATACACTGAACATCTTAGGTCTAGTAATTAATACCTTGTCAAATAAGACAGTAGTGTGCTGAAGAGGAACAGCCTAGGAGTAATTATATAGTGGCCAGGTTAGGGTTTAGTAAGTGACACTGACTTATTGGTCCTCAGCTCCTGACATTGCCTGTCAAGATTAATTTATAATGGAAATGATTCATCTACCCTTCTCATTCTAAGATCAAGCATGTGTCCTCTGCTCCTGAGAGTCTAACTTTCCTTGGCAGACTGATGGGGTCTAAGCCTAATTAACATGATGATAAATCACACCGCAGCCATTGCCTGTTACCCAGGCCCCAGATAATCTATCCATGATTAAGGCTGTCTTTTGCTGAGTTCCTGTCCTTATAGAGAGTCAATCAATACAAGAACCATGCTGAACTAAATTATAGTGCTTCTTTGGAGGTCAAAAAAACAAAAACAAATCCTGCATCTTTTATAAGACAAAACATAGAAAAGAATGAGAAGAGGAAGAAGAAAAGATATGTACTGAAAATAAGACACAACTTGACCCCTTCTCTTACAGAGCTGAGTGTATTCTCCATTCATGATTATGAACTGGTGAGGAGGCAACCATACAGTCTGCTCTGGACAGGAGATACAGAGATACAGGCTGGCTTCCCTAGGACTGCACAGAAAGAAAAAAAAATACAGATTATTCCAAAGCATCTAAGGAGGGTAGAGAGACATCATGTCACTGACAGATAAGAAGTTAAAGTTTTAGTAAATGCTTCAAAATGCAAAATGAGAAAGTTTATATAACTTATGGACATATCCATGTTCTGTTGTGTCCAAGTAGCAAACATGAGGTTAGTAATTTAACCTATTTTGAATCTCTAGTTTTTTGATATCTAAAGTTGGGAATTCAACAACATAATGAATAAAGAATTGTTACCAGACTCCTTGAAATGGGTGGATTTGGTAAGAGAGAATGGGATATCTAGAGAAATCACACAGGAAAGCTGAAAGCTACAGTCTGAGAGCAAAGTAGAAAGAAAAATAGCTTACTATATTTTCTAGTACCAAAGATACTTACATGTTTTATAATGTTAGGAATAGCTTTATTTTTCAGAAATTTAATTACCCATTTGAAGCCTTTATAAATTCCATTTGCAATATGTTTATATCTATGAAGTAAGGTTGTATTTTATATCTTTGTGTCTAAAATGTTACTTGTGACTCATTTTGCTATACCTTCTATGGGATACTATGATTTTATTAAGAACGAACA
Organism: Lophiomys imhausi; assembly: GCA_907164525.1. Classification (NCBI taxonomy): domain Eukaryota; kingdom Metazoa; phylum Chordata; class Mammalia; order Rodentia; family Muridae; genus Lophiomys; species Lophiomys imhausi. The sequence continues at coordinate 4,528,758 of CAJQZJ010033222.1, read as the reverse complement.
GCCAATATTTACCTAAACAAGGCTCCATTATATAAAACAGCTCAGCATTCATAGACAAAATGAGCTATGATGTTAACTATGGCCAACCATTGCCTAGTCAGTACATCCTCACCCAGAGAAAAATATAGGCATAATGGCAACACAGCTCAGGTTTCCATATGGGTTTTTCAGATGGTAACTGGATTTAGTCAGTAGTTCAACAATATTCTTAAGTTAGAACATGGCTCTGGTATGACAGAAGTATCAAAATATTCATGCTAGAGAATGGTGTGATGTCTAGTGCTGATTCTGAACTGGACGGGTATGATATCAGTTCGGAGGAAAGGACTCCCAGCACATCTGCAATGAATTGTTTAGATTAGACTGGCCTCTGGGCATACCCATAAGGGAATGTTGGCCATCCTAATCTGACCATCTTTGGTTGGGGGACATCATTCTCTAGGCTTCAGTCCTATATTGCGTACAAATGAAAAGTTAGCTGAATATGAGCACTGTCATTCTCTGTTCCCTGATGAAAGACTCAGTGTAACCAGTTACAAAGCACACGCTATGACCTCCAGGAATTCCAAGCCATGGAGGACCTGCACCCTTGAATTATGAGCTAAAATAAACTCTTCTTTCCCCAAAGTGCTTTTGTCAGGGTGTAATTTTCATAGAAACAGGAAAAGCAACTAAGACAGAAGGGCTGTAGATATTAGAATTAAAGAACGCATACCAGCTTTAGTCACTGAAGACAATGAAAGCAGGAACCCTTATCCCACGCCTTCATTTAGTTTCAAACACTTGAAATCTGGGGTAAGGGAGATACTTGGTAGAGTAGAATCACCTTTCCCTCTGCATGAAGCATATTTTTTTAAAAATCACTACCCTGCCCATATCCTGTCATGATCTCCATGTCTTTAATAGCCTGGACACTCAGGATGACAAGGGAAAATGCAGATGAATACACCGGGGCTACAGTTACACTAAAAGCCATGATTTGAGGACGAAACACTTTGAAGGAGAACCCAAGGGTTACACCAATTTAATATTTACAATGGGAATCTGGTGAACCAAAAAGCTAAAGATAAGTCCAGTGTTACCACAGGATTCTCTAAGCAAAATGGAAGGGAAAAAAAATCCATGGTGAATACTGTGGCATATAATCTGGCATGTCATTGTCCTTGTGGCTGTACCATGTGGACACAAATCAAATACAAGGTCTCATGTATACCTGAAGGCCACACCCAGAAGGTCTCTCAGGTACAGTTTGGCCTCTTAAGGTTCTAGGAGGGTAAACCAGGTCCATTTGATAACAAACTTAACTTATGAGAACAGAGACATTTGCCTATGGTACAAAATCTAGCACCAGTACTGAGTGTTCCACTTTGACTCCCTGCTACTGCAGCCCAGCAGATACCCTCCCTTCATCCTGCATGCATTTCTCTCTCCTTGTCACTATCTCTTTTTTTTTTTTTTTGGTTTTTCGAGACAGGGTTTCTCTGTGTAGCCCTGGCTGTCCTGGACTCACTTTGTAAACCAGGCTGGCCTCGAACTCGCAAAGATCCGCCTGCCTCTGCCTCCCAAGTGCTGGGATTAAAGGCGTGCGCCACCACTGCCCGGCTGTCACTATCTCTTTATCTCTCTGTCTCTCTGATGAAATAATTGCAAAGTTTACCACTTCAACGCTTCTGAAGTGTACAGTGTAATACTGTCATATTCATGTGCATTTCTGTGCAACCAACACCCAGAACTCTTCATGTTGTTAAACTGGACTTACTGACATTTCCAACTCAGTCCTCACTTTGTCCTGACAGCCACCCTTCTAGAATTTGGCTGCTCTATGCTATTCATCGTGACAATGGAGCAGGTTTGTTCTGCTTAGAAGGTGTTCTCAAGTTTTATCTGTGAGACATGTACCAGAACTTTCTTCTTCATTAAGAGTGAAACAAAAATATCCCAACAGATGCATCAAACATGTTTTGCATTAATGAACATTTGGATTATTTCTCTCTTTTGGTTGTTGTAGATTACCTTCTGTGGACATAGTATGCAAATATCTCTTTATGACCTGTTTTCAATTCTTGTAGCTATATACCTAGAGGTAGGATTGTGAAATCATGTATACTTCTACTGTGTGCCTAGGTGTGTGTCCACATGTTGGCATGTATTTGGAGGCGGGAGGACAACTCCAAGAGTCGCTCTTCAGGTGCCATCACCTCTTTTGGAAACAAGTTTCTCACTGGCCTGGAACTCACCAAGTAGTTATGCTGGTTGGCCAGTGAATCCCATGGATCCAGATGACTCTGCTTCCCCAGTGCTAGTCTAGCAAGTACATGGTGCCATGTACAGCTTTTTCTTTCATGTAAGGGGTGGGGGGGCTCAAGTTCATTTGCAAGGTAAGTGCTTTACTGACTGAACCATCTCCCAATCCCTACAGTTCTATTTCAGTTTCCTGAGGCACCATAATGCTGTTTTCTACAGTCTACCATGCCCCTTCTCCTGGCCTTGTTGATGTCACAGCCTCACATCAGCCTAACTCCACTGCATTACCTCTGCCCCTGCACAATTGTAAAACACCCCAAACTCTTTTTCTGTTCCAATCCACTGGTCACATTAAGGCTATGTTAAATTTTCTCTAACTGCAATTCTGATGTAATTTCTTTGCTTAAAGGGAAAAAGAAAAGGAATGCCCTCGAGTGGTTCCTAAGCTGCCCACTGAAGCACTAACTCTCAAGGGCAGGCCAACAGGACTTTCCTCTGTGTTCCAACAAGACATTGCTCTGATCCCTCGCCTCTTTCTTCTGCTATGCCCTCTGCCTTCCTACCTGTTGTAGTTCCACCTGCTGAGAGTTCTCACCTTCCCACCCACCAAAATTGATCTCACATGGAACTTTCACTAAAAGGCCAAATGGCCCTTCAAAATTCAAGTAACCTATCAGCCCATGATTAATCTCTGTAGTTCCCAATGCACCCAAAGAACCTGTCCTCACATACATTCATCATATTCCTCACAAGGTCATGGTAACTGTTTTCTTCCCAATTACATTAAAACCCCAAGGACAGCTGTCCATTTTACTTGTTATCAAAACTCCAGCATGCTGTACTTCTGGGCACATAAAAAACAAAGAACTCTATTGTTAAATGTTGAAAGCTTCATATTTTCCTAACTATGATGAGTGTCATTTATCTATTCTAAAACTCCAAACCCTTAGAATTGAATCAGGTTCATAAATGGACTCTTTGGAGATGTCCTGAGAGTACTTTATTAGGGTTCTAAATTACTGGGTTTGACTGTTGGTATTGATCAGTCCAAAGAGATAAGGCTAGATGCCTGTCCCCCTTGGGCCAGGATAGAATCAGTTGCCACTGTATTTCATATTGAACCTTTTGCAATTAACCCTTTCTTTAATTATAATTACTGATTTCCAAGAGCTCTATGCTAACACATGAATCATGATTATCTCACAATGTGGGTGGTTCACAGAAATAGATTCAAGGAATATGCATTAGGCAGAATGTCAGGTATCAGTGAGAAGTTTATAATTTATCTACTTTTTAATTGCTTTGTTCTATTTCCTCCTACATTGGACAGAATAAAATAATTTGAATTTCTACTTTTGCCAAAGAGAAACAGCATAAAAATAAGTTAAAATAGGAGAGAACTCTGCATGCATGGTGTAATTTAAAGTAAAATTATAACACATAATAAAACTCAAAATGAGTTGCAGCTGTGGTTTGCAAACCTAAAATATATCATTGAAAAGAAAATTGACTAATAAACAATCTCCCCCACGCTAGCAAATCAGTTCACATATGCAAATAAAATTAATTCATGCTGTAAAAGGCTAAAAAGAAATCCATAAAACATGTAGGAAGCTCCCATTTCCCAAGATGGTTACAGGAAAGAAGCAGGGGAAGGCCCTGCCCTATTCAGTCAGGAGGATCAAGAGCAGACGATAAAATCAGAAAGCTGAAGTCTCAGAAGGGAGGTGGGACCCAAAGCCAGAAGTAGAACCAAAATGAGCAACAAGGAGGCCAGAGACTAGACAGGAAGACAGAAGGAGGCAGGAAGTTAAAAATGGACAATAAGGAAAGGGATATAGGTCTGTTAATTGAAGCATTCAGCAATACCCACCATATCTCACACTGTATTTTGATGAGTCTAGAAGCAACATTGTAAGGTATATAAACCAACTGTTCATATCTGACTTTTACTTCCAATTTGACTTAAGATTCTTGACTTCATAATCTAAATATGACACTAACACATATTAAAAACATCAAGGACTTGAATATCTTAAAGCAGTTAGCATATGTGGAAGAAATTAAGAAATTAGGGGTTGTAGAGATTAGTTAAAAATGCATGTTCCCCTTGTAGAAGACCAGAGTTCTGTTCCCGGTACCTAACTCAAGCCACTCACAGCCTCCTTTAACTCTAGCTCCAGGGAATCTGACATCCTGGAAGTGTGAACTCATACGTGCACATAACCACACAGGCACATACATATACACATCATGCTGAAATGAAAAAAAAATCCTAAAAAAGAGGTTAAGAAATGAGTCAGATACATACTCTGATTTTCCATCAAATAATTTATGACTTGTTATTACTGATTGTCCTCATAATTTCTGGTTGTCCTATGATCTCTAACCAGGATCCTTACAGATCTAATGCCTGGGGAAGTCCCATTTAACAACTTCAGGCCCAGCACAGTTGTCCCTTTCACTCTCAAAACTTCTGAGACTTAGAAGAGAAATTTTATTACAAGTCTTTGGAGCACAGTCTGAAAGCAGATTTTTTTTTCTTTTAGACTGCCGATTGTCAACTTGTTTAGTAGCCATTATTCTTTTCATCAAAAGGATATTATATATGCAACTTAACTTTACAAATAGCTCTAGATTCCAAGTAAGCAGGCTTTAGTGACTAATTTTTATGTTAGTACCTTTTCTATAGAAATTATTTCTTAAACTAGATGATTGTTAACATGTACAGTTAACAATGTTACATGTTACAGTTACATGTTAACACATATTAGTACCTCTTATATAGGAACTATTTCTTAAACTTAATGATTGTGTATAGCTTTGAAACTATTTCTGGAAACAATTTTCTAGCATTAATATGCAGCCTAAATGTTACTACCATCAAACCTCTTGAATACCATCCCAATAAATTACTACAAATGGCAGAAAATATGACAGTCAATTCTGTGGTGTGTGTGTAAGCATATTGATACTCTCAGAAATACAAGATAATGTGTGCAATTGTTGTCTTTTGTGACAATGACCTTGTTGCTAGATTTGTGTAAAAAGAGGCATTTTTGTTTTCTTCTTAAAATGTTTAAAATCACCTTTAAAATATTTTATTTAGAAGTCTTCCTGGCACAGTCGTGCAATTTGGAGGAACTGGACAGCGTCACCTGTCTGCATAAACGAAGCAGTAGCCGCTTTATGAGCTTGGCACATTCCTCATACCCTTTGCCCCCTACATTATAAGTGGCATTCCTTGAGGTGGACTTCAATTAGAATGACAGGCATTTGGGAAATGGAAAAAAAAGGGAACTCCAGGTCATCCTAAACTACGTAGCAAGTTCAAGGCCAGCCTGAGTCGCAAAGACACTGTGTCAAATAAAACAAAGCAAGCAAAACAAAATACATACCTTACATAAAGACTGAATTAAGTCCCAATATTTTATAGCTTATTTTTTAATTAAATTTTTTCTAAATATTCATGCTGACACCCATAGACCTGTGCTGCTCCAACCTTGGTCAGAGAAGCATCTTTTTGAAGTGCACATCAGTCAATTCAGAGATGTTGAACTGGTCAAAATGATGACAACAAGAGATTCAAGGCTCGGTCCCAAACGTGTCATCTAATCACCTCCTTTCACGAAGGCTCAGGAAACACTGTGTAAGAAGAAATAGAAAGCCAGTCAGAGTCAGAGCTTAGGGAGGAGTGTTGTGAATAGCTGTCCTCTGAACATGGTATGATTACTGCACTTATGAACTCATAACAGTTGTAATTACCTGCATAAGACCAAGCCAAACAAAATTCTAGCATAGGTGAAAAAGATGATTGCCAGGACCCAGGCTTTACTGAGGAGTTATTGGGAACTGATAGCTGATGGGGAAGGCAGAATCAATTTTTTTTTTTTTTTTTTTTTTTTATCAAGGAAGTGGCCGCTGGTAGCTTTCCCATGATTCAGTGAGTGGTCCCTGTAACCGAACTTTTAAATTATTATTTAACACTTATTTATTTATTACTAAATTCACTTATAACAAACACCAACAATTTCTTAACTATTAATCCTATAAATTCCTACAACCCCTTTAACCTATCCACTAAACCTATTGATAATTATAACAACTACTTTCATAACCTTTTAGAATGATACAGTCTCTGGGGCAGGTCCTCAGTCGTCAGGAACACAGTCTTTGTGGTAGATTCTTTAACGCACTTAGCAGTCCTTTTTCTGGATCTCTCAGATGCAGGTTCGTCAGGGTAGTTGGTTATTGCAGTCTCACCTTAAATAAGGCTTCATGCTTTCTTTTCTGTGGGAGACCCCAGCCGTCTGCAGGCCAACTTACTTCTTTTGAATCAGGAACTCAGCTGCTCTGCCTCAGTCCTTAAAGCAGGCACAATTTCCTTTAGGCCACTGTTTGGACAGATCAAACCCCTCTAGGCAAAAGCTGAGCCACAGGGTCCAGTCCTTGGCCTTTTGGTGTCTTGCTCAGGCTTTCTTTGCTCACCGGCTTCTTTCTGCTTCAGGGAGAGAGCTGGCCATCAATGGCCAGCCCTTTTTTCAGCAGGACTCTTGGAGCTCTCTAGCAACAGGGGCCTCTTCTCTTCTGGGCTCCACGCACTGTCCTCAAATAGGAGGAACTCTGTTTCAGCTTAATTTGGGCTCCGCCCACTTAGCTGCTGAAAACAATGTCAGGCCAGATACTTTGTTTCTTCAAGTTTTGAGTCTTTCCTGTTTTTCCTGACTTCAAACTTGTTTTTCAGTCTATTGAGTCTTTCCTGTTTTTGCTGACTTCATGCTGATAATGCTCTTCAGGCCCCGAATTAAGAGACAGTATCAGAAACTCCAATATATTTCCTAAATCTAATTTATCTAACTCCTACAGGTCCCATATCCATGTATGTATGGGTAGCATTAATTGGACTTAGATTACAAAATAGAGGAGGAGGAGAAGAAGGGACAGGAGGAAGATGAGAAGAGAGGAGGAACTGAAGTAGGGAGGGAGGTATGTTGAGGGATATGGGAAGGAATGGGGGTATATATGATTATTTTTCCACATACACAATAAGAAATTCTCAAAACTTAGTTGTTAAAAATGTTCAAAGATGTTCATCTGAGGGCAGAAAGAAGTATAAATAATGCAGATTTTGTGTTTAGAAAGTGTGAGGAGATTCCATTTCACGGTGTCAGAAAGCTTTTGAAATCTCTAAATCTAAGGAAACAACAAAAATTTTGTAAAATCTTAAATTTACAATTCAAATAAGCAGAAAAATCTATAAATTAAAAATAGCCAGAATGCTTTTAGTTTTAGCATGCTATGCCAAGGACCAAGAGATTGAAAGAACAAACCACACTAAGCTCGCAAGTCTCCGTTTTAAAAATGAATCTCTAAAATGCTAGCAGATGAGAACTCGATGTCCCCTTATGTGAATCTCAGATCAAACTCTCAGCAGATTTTAGAAAAGGCGGGGTAACATGGTAATGGCAACGGTATGGTGAAGGCTAAGAGGTCAGATCTTAGAACAAAAGAGGAGAGAGGCACAAAAGCATGGGAGGCTGTTTCACAATGTGGTTGAAATCAATACTGAAAGAGCATATTAACAGTCCCACAGCATATTAGCTAGAATTCACACAACCACCACAGCAGGAGGGGACCTGCATATTCATAAAAAATATGACCGAGAAGGTCCCTAAGTTCTGAAAACAAGCCTGGGTAAAAGCTCTCACAAATCATCTGTCTGGTTTATAAGACTGGTGTGGGAGTCCATTTCTGTGCATCGAGCACCTGAGTCAGGAGACATACTGGTTGGTTGGTTGGTTTAAATTTTACCTCATGCTATAATTGCAACATAAAAATAAATCTGCCAGACTGGCTTCAGCAGAGATCTTATAATTGGAATGCTGCCGTGCAAAGAGTATTTTTATATATTTTGAAGGGATGTGCACATTCCTTATTTCCATTAGCAGCAACATGCCCCCTCCCCAAATCTAAAACATATAAATGTTTAAAATGCCATATTTTTTTTTGTAACAGAACACCTGTAGTTTCCTAGAATGAGAAACCTGCCCCAGGTTTGAATGGAATGATTCTCCTGGAAGGTCAAATAATGCCTACTCCATTTATCTGTGAGGAACTGAATCCAGAACTGCAAAGAAACCACATCATTGTTTCTTCTTGTCACAGGTTTGCTTTTGACATCTGACTTTTATACACAACTACCCCAAGAATGGATATGTTAAGAAAAAGCAAAGAGGCTTATTTTTTTTATGCTGTTTCAAGATAACTTTCTAATAAAGATTTTGTTCATTTTAATATATATTACAGTTAACCTGTACAGGTTGGGTGTGTATTCCTGTAGGGTAGCTGTTCTCAAAGTGGGTAGCAATCTCTTGGGCAGGGGTGAGTGGGGGTGTCTAATGACTCTTTCACAGGGGTTGCATACCAGGTATTTACATTGTGATTCATAACAGTAGCAAAATTACAGTTATGAAGTGGTAACAAAATAATTTTATGGTTGGGGGTCACCACACCATGAGGAACTGTTTTAAAAGATCGCAGAATGAGGAAGGTTGAGAACCATTGCCTTTGGGTATTGTGGTGGTTTGAATTAGAATGCCCCTACCTGCTCATGTATTTGAATACTTGGTCATCAGGGAGTGGCACTATTTGAAAGGATTAGGAGGTGTGGCCTTGTTGGAGGAAGTGTGTCACCAGGAGTAGACTTTGAGGCTTCAAAAAGCCCATTTTCTAAGCCCAGAGTCCCTCTCTTTCTACTGCCCGTAGATCCAGATATAGAACTCTCTTCTACTTCCCCAGTACCATGTCTGTCTGTCTGTGTGTTACCATGCTTCTGCCAAGATGAAATGGACTGAAAATCTGAAATGTCAGCTAGCCCCCACTTAAGTGCTTTTCTTTGTAAGCGTTGCCACGGTCATGGTGTCTCTTCACAGCAATAAAACACCAATCAAAACAGGTATCTCTTCATTTGGAACTTTGGCACTTTTCAATGTGTGTAAGTGAAACTTTCCTTCCACATCTGGCATTATTTGGATAAGGGCTGTGCCAAATCTCTCTCTCTCTCCTTCTCTCTCTCTCTCTCTCTCTCTCTCTCTCTCTCTCTCTCTCTCTCTCTCTCT
>CAJQZJ010033222.1:4463558-4519386 GCA_907164525.1 Lophiomys imhausi | reverse complement strand
TCTCTCTCTCTCTCTCTCTCTCTCTCTCTCTCTCTCTCTCTCTCTCTGTGTGTGTGTGTGTGTGTGTGTGTGTGTGTGTGTATGTGTGTGTGTTTTAATTCCCTAAAACAGAGAAAACAGTGAATTTTCATATTTAAATTAAGCCTCATGCTTTCAGCCCACACAATACCTTACATCCATCCATTCTGGCTCCTGGGTCTAGTCCCTTGCAATATTGGAGATACAGTATGAGTGGCTTGAACACATTGTCAAACAGCCCTTGTAATCAGACAGAAGAGTGAATCCTCAGAAACAATGATACCAGTAAGTATAGGAATGGAAGGGGTTTTTCAGAGATCAGAGATGGGAAGCCACAGCACAGCATTATCAACTACCCAATTTCGGTCCAAAAATCATGGTGTCTGGGAACTCTTATACAGAGACTAGGGCAGATGCCTTAAAAGTAAGAAAATGAGAACAGACCGCGCGCAGAACACTGGACTGGCTGTACTGGGCTGTACCTGCACATGTAGCCTGTTGAGTGCCTAGTGTGTGGGCTTTGATCTGTTTGGAATCTGGCAGCCCTCCTACCTCATACCTAAGGGCTGTGAGCAGCACAGTTAACACCTCAGCTACCTGATCCTTTGATACAAAAGCCTTCACGTGGATATTGCTTGTAAAAAGAAAAAAAAAAGACAAAGGATAATTAATAGTTTTCATCTTTTGGCTCACTAATAACATGTCAGTATGAGGTTATAAAACTAAAATATTAGTTGCAGCTCACAGGGTCAATGAAACCCAATTTTCATTGAAAAGAAAGTACGTGTATTTAGCTGGTGAACAAAGCAAAAAGTTCTTAAGGGTTGATTATTAACTATACATACCACATAAATGAGTGATGTCATTAATTAACTTTTCAGAAATTTATAGATAAACTCATAGATGCTGAAAGTAGTTGACAGTACCATTCACAAAGTGTGGTTCCTGTTGCATGGCTAGGTTGAATATCTATATAAGATCACAACACTCCTATGAGGAGCACAATGGATAGCCCTAGTAAGATCATTGAGGCTCAGAGAGGTTCCTTTTCTCAGTCCCATCACATAGCCAGTGTGGACTGAATATGATCATAATTGACTGTATCTGTTGCAAAGTCTGAACCCACACTGTTTTCAAAAAGATTAAAAAATAATAATAAACTTTTTTGAGAGAAATAATTTCATAAAGTTTGCTGAGAAAACTCTGGAAGTTTGCATGCCATTCCTTTCCACTATTTTGTTGCTTCTAGTTTCGAAAGAGAGAGTGTTGGAGACACCTACATACTCATCACATCCATGAGCTCCTGGCTATCAGCTCCTGTAATGAGTGAAGGCAAAGAGGCTGAAAACAGAATACTTTGCTAGGGTTCTTGTAGGTAGCTCCTCGTGGTAAATGCCACGTGACTTCTTGGGGTCGGTTCTGCTCTGCTTTCCCCATGATGCACTAAAGGGTGAAGTGACCGAATGCCCAAACTGGGAGCCAGTCCAGTTTTACACCATTCTCTTAGCTTCTCCCAGTCTCACTTCCTGTTCTTCAAAAAGGAATTGATAATGACCACAATACTTCCCACAAAGAGCTTTCAGTGAGAGGCTCCTCCCAGCTCCTCACATAGTCCTGGTGTACGAGACAGTTTTGACAACAGGAAATGCTACGTGCAAAACTCTTGGGAGAGCAAGATTCTTTTTAGTCACCAGATAGTGTTCTTGTGCTTGATAGAAAAGCCCTTCAAGAGTCCTTCTAAAACATATGCTGGAACTACAAAACCCGATCCAAGTAATTCTTCTGAGTTGTCAAAATACTGCGTCAGAAATTCTCAAGATCCTATTCAAGCTACTATAAGCCTAATGCCAAGGAAGTGGCAGGGGGTTTCTGCTTGTTGGTTGATGTTGGTGGAAAAGTGAGGTAATTAATAGAGTTTCTCCTGAAGAGAAGAAACATATTAAGAGAACAGCAAAGGATTACCATATTCATATACTGCTTCTGAATGGCAGCCCCAGGCACCACTTGAGAGTGTTAGAAAGTCTGCCACAACCAAACTAAGGGAGGGTCAGCTTGTAGCCAGAAGCCAGGCAGTGGCCATTAACACAGATATGTTCAGTAGGCTTGTCATCATTTTCTGGGGTTTCTGAGTGACTTTGTTTCATTGGGAAGAGGATGAATAAGCTTTAATGAAACAAGATTTATTGACAACCATACCAAACACACAGAATATCCCCTAAAGGCCATGTCCTCCAGCTGTAAACATTGCTTGCTGGTTTTCTCTGTTCCTCCTATAACTGAAATGTCATTTAAATGAACACTTTGTCACATGTTATTGCCAAAGTCACGTGCTTTTACAAACAATGTGTGATCTACTCTCCTATAGTGATCTCTTAATCACATTCTATCGTGGAGGCATTACCACTGAACTATATTAGAAACCATTAAGTTTGTCTAAACACCACAGGCAATAAGGTTAATTCCACTTCTAAAAGATTGCTCTGCACAGCCAAAGACATGAAACAGACCTGGAAGCATATTGGATGTCACTAACCTTAGAAACAGGGCATATAATACAATTCATTAAGCATAATTGAACTAGAAATCCTGCAATGAAACTGTAACAAAGAGTACCATGTAAACTGACTCTTTGAAGTACCTCCTTCCCTCAGTACAGGGTCAGCGCCCATTAATTTTAATGGACATAACCTGCTCATATATCAGCTGAAGGATTTTATCATCTTCTGTGTAATACAGGCTGTATAAAGAGAACAGTGTCCACAAAGAAAAATGGAGGCAGCTGCTAAAGACTGCTTAGATAGTGAAGTCCAAAGGCTTCCAAGTCAATCACATGTAAGTGAAAAATTATTCTCAAATTAAGAAATTTGTTTCTTCAGAAAAAGGAAACACAGGAAAATAATGTTGAAGTTGTATCCTTGACTAAATGTTTACCAATTCAGTCTAGCTCTCCTGTCCCCTGTATGGCTGTGAGCTTGAAGGTAGAGAGATGTCTTGGTCTCCAGTACTAGAGGAGAACCCTGAAACATCACACAAGGGGCATTCAGCAGATGCTTGCTAGATTGAAAGGGTTGCCCACCATTCCCAAATGGCTTCCACACGTTCACACCTCTGTGCTTCAGCTCACACTAATCCCTCTTCCTAAAGTGACCTCTCAAACACCCAAACCCAATCTTCTAGATTAATCCCCATCTAATCCACAAAAGCCATGTAAGGCTCGAAGGTTGGTTCTGGTTCTCCCAGAACAATATTGGTATCTCAGCATATTGTATTATCTGGTTACGTTCAGAAATCTTACTGAAAACCCTAAGAAGAATTTGCTTATATGAATCATACCATTGAATGTTATGCCAGCATTTTTTTAAATTAATGTATTTATTAGTTTATTAAGGTGATGGTAAGAAACTCATTATGTATTTGCAAAAACAACACATTTTTAGTTATAAAACTATACACACAGCCAGGCTGTGGTGGTGCACGCCTTTAATCCCAACACTCAGGAGGCAGAGGTAGGCGAATCTCTGTGAGTTCAAGGCCACAGAGCAAGTCCAGGACAGCCAGGGCTGTTACACAGAGAAACCCTGTCTCAAAAAACCGAAACAAAAAACAAAACAAATAAAAAACTATATACACATCCCAATTGTGCTAATATTTGCTTTGTTTAATATTTTTCAAATTTCTTTAAAGTTACGATTAGCAGAGGACAGCTGGATTCTAACATATTCATCCATCTCCAGTATATTTCTACATACTGTTTTGATTGGAATGTCTAAAGAAAAGCTGGCCTAACATGGCATGCACTTAGAAAAGGAAGGAGTGTGTAGGGGTTAGATAAATTAGATTTAGAAAATATATAGGAGTTTCTGATACTGTCTCTTAATTCGGGGCCTGAAGAGCATTATCAGCATGATGTCAGGAAAAACAGGAAAGACTCAATAGACTGAAAAACAAGGTTGAAGTCAGGAAAAACAGGAAAGACTCAATAGACTTGAAGAAACAAAGTATCTGGCCTGACATTGTTTTCAGTTGCTAAGTGGGCAGAGCCCAAATTAAGCTGAAACAGAGTTTCTCCTATTTAAGGACAGTGCATGGAGCCCAGAAGAGAAGAGGCCCCTGATGCTAGAGAGCTCCAAGAGTCCTGCTGAAAAAAGGGCTGGCCATTGATAGCCAGCTCTCTCCCTGAAGCAGAAAGAAGCCGGTGAGCAAAGAAAGCCTGAGCAAGACACCAAAAGGCCAAGGACTGGACCCTGTGGCTCAGCTTTTGCCTAGAGGGGTTTGATCTGTCCGATCAGTGGCCTAGGGGAAACTGTGCCTGGCTTTAAGGACTGAGGCAGAGCAGCTGAGTTCCTGATTCAAAAGAAGTAAGTTGGCCTACAGATGGCTGGGGTCTCCCACAGAGAAGAAAGCATGAAGCCTTATTTAAGGTGAGACTGCAATAACCAACGACCCTGACGAACCTGCATGTGAGAGATCCCGAAAAAGGACTGCTAAGAGCGTTAAAGAATCTACGACAAAGACTGTGTTCCTGATGACTGAGGACCTGCCCCAGAGACTGTATCATTCTAAAAGATTATGAAAGTAGTTGTTATAATTATCAATAGGTTTAGTGGATAGGTTAAAGGGGTTGTAGGAATTTATAGGATTAATAGTTAAGAAATTGTTGGTGTTTGTTTGTTATAAGTGAATTTAGTAATAAATAAGTGTTAAATAATAATTTAAAAGATCGGTTACAGGAGTGTTTTAAGCCCATTTTTAGAAAATTTCAAATACTTTTCTTTAATATCCCATAAAAATTCTATAAAGGTGTAGTTCCTCAATGTCACATGGAAGAAAACATACTAATGGGCTTTTAAAATGTTGGTACACTAAGTTATTACTCTGGTTTTCATTTTGAATAAATTACCTGTAGATGCTTTTACAACATGCATCAGTGTTTTTCTGACTCCTTAGATTATTCAGATCTGTACCAAGTTTTGAAATGATTACTATAGAATTAATAGCTAAAGGCAAAAGAAATAGAATGTTTCTCTGCTTTCCTTCTCCCTATCCTAACCATAGTATTAACACTTCCTGTCTGCTCTTCTTGATGTAAAACAAACAAAGGAGTAGTTAGAGATGAGGAGGAAGAAAAAACAGATGAAATTAGAAAACAATAGGTAGACTAATACCAGGATTTATTACTGTATGGGTATCTGGTATGCTTAACACACTCACACACACACACTTTTTTCCTGAGATATGTGAGATCATATTGTCCTGTCTTTTTTTTTTTTTTTTTTTTACCAAATGCTTCAATTTATATTTCTTTACAAGGTATAGATCTATTAGAATGGCTAAAATCCAAAATATTGGAAACACCAACTGTTGACAAAAATGAAGAACAACAGGAACTCTGAATAATGCTAGTGGGAATGCAAAATGAGAAAGATACATTGGAAAACAGCTTAATAGTTTCTATTAAAATTGAACTTACAGAGGCTGGAGAGATGGCTTAGTGGTTAAGAGCACTGACTGCTCTTCCAGAGGACCCGGGTTCAAATCCCAGCACCCACATGGCAGCTCACAACTGTCTGTAACTCCTGTTCCAAACAATCTGATGAAACACATGTAGTTAAAACACCAATGTACATAAAATAAAAATAAATAAATTATTTTTAAAAAACTGAACTTACTGTTGTAATGCAGTAATTAAACCTCTTGATATTTAACCAAATGAATCAAAAACTTATATCCACTAAAAGCTGGAAATGAATGCCTATGGGTACTTTATTTGTAATTGGTAAAGCTTTCAACCAAATTATTCTTCACCAGATGAACATCTAAGTAAACTTGGCACAGCCAGACAATGGTATGTTATTTAACATGAAAAGTAAATGAGTTACCAAGCTACAGACTGCTATGAAGCCACCATCACTATTTCTGTGTGGAGGACACTAATCTGAAAGGGAAATACTATGAAATACTATGTGATTCCAACTTAGGACATACTGAAAGGGAAAAAAACTATGAAGACTGCAAAATGTCCAATGGTTGCCAGAGTTTGTATAGAAAAGAAGGCTAAATACAACTTAGGATATTTCAGGCAATGGAACTGTTGCATGACATAACAATTATAGGTATCTCTCACTGTACTCTTGTCACAGTTCATAGACTGTCCCACAGCAATAGGGAACCTGTATGTAAACCATGATCTTCAGCACAGCCTCATTGGTCCGCAAAAGTCCACCACTGGGGTGTAGGTACGTGAAGGCAGGGACGGGTGTGGAACCCTGAGAACATGTACAGGAACTGTCTGCCCTTCTTACTCTATTGTGCTGTGAAACTAAAATTAAACTAAGATTTATCAATCAAAAGAAGATATTGACTTCTATAAAAACAGTTCAATTATCAAAACAAACCAAAAGTACTTTGTAATTTATCCAACAACATTATCCAATTTACAGAATTCAGTCAAATGTCATGAATGGGTTCTCTAATGTTCTTGATAAGGAATAATTGGTTTTTCTGCTATAGGGTGATGCTTCACATTCATTTGTCATTTCTCTATCTTCTTACAGTTTCTAATTTTTATCTTTCATGACCTTGGCTTCTAATTAGTACACAGACCTTGATACTACTTGCTTAATTGTTCCTCATGAGTAGATTTAGATTACAGACTTTGTTTTTGAAGAATTGGGATGAAAGTAACATATCAGTGGGTTAAAAGAAAAAGGTATCATTAGAAATCTACTTTTCTCTTTTTGCAACTTAAGATCTGTCAGACCTACTCTGAAGAAATATAAAGGTCCCATGAGGTCCCATTCCTCTTCATATTTCCACTAAGTAGGCTCCCATTTAGCTCTGGCAAACATCACCATTATACTTCATATTTCCATCAAATAAGTTCCTTCTTAATTCTGACTGACATTACAATTGCAGGTGGATGGGATGGCAAGCAATGATATATTCCAATCCCCACAGTGTTTTTTGAAGCTTACCCTTTTCTTTCAGCAATATGAAATATTTCTGTTGTAAAGGAAGCAATAACAACACTAAGTTGGTTGTTACCTAATTGGGTTCTTCAAAACTGATCAGATTGGAACCAATCGAATCAGAGTAGTGTAATCTGTGTATTCTGCGGCTTCCTCAGCAGGACTGCCAATAGACAATTACAAAATCCCTGGTTGGCATGGCTCTTCTGAACTCCATAAAGACTTCTAACTGCTGTATGGCCATAGTAATAAGCCTACCTACACCTTGGATTTTCCTGAATTTCAAGATCCTTTCCAAAAATTATTGGACTCCTAGGGTCTTACAAAGATAATTATCTCCCAAGGCATCTTTAGACTAACACAATAGTCACTTCTGGGGTTGAAAAGATGGTCTATACAATTGAATTATTCCATTAAATCTAAATGATCTACCTTCAAAATGGACACACTCTTCTATCATATGCACGCCTCCTTTAAGCCTACTCCTGGACTTTTTCACTTCAGATAACATATTTTTCAGTTCTAGTATTTGTAGCTCCTTCTTTTAAAATAATTTCTACTTCTCTGCTACTGGTGTTGTAGGGAAAGGCAAGTTTCTGACATTCTGGTATATCAAGTACTTAGTGTGTAGAGCTACAAGCTAAAAGGTTGTAACTTGGGCCCTTTCTTTACTTAACACGTTCATTGTGTTGAGTGTTGTTATGAACTGAAAAAAAGAAATCCTATCCTCAAAAACATTTAAATCTGGCCAGATAGATGAAGTGTGGACTCATGAAAGTTAAGTAAGACTCAAGATTGCATGTGAACTGGTACCAAATCTAGTACCAAAATAAATAAATAAATAAATAAATAAATAAATAAATAAACAAATAAATAAATAAATAAAATGTTCTTCTACTCAAGTAAAGTCCATGGATAAGTACTATCCACACTCCATAAGGACATCTTACAAACTCAGAATCCCAAAACCCACCCAGACCGGTGAAAATAGAATAAGAATTTTCATTAGATTCCCACATAACTCTTAAAAAAAGATGCACAAATAATACAGCACAACAGCAAAATAACAGGAATAAAAAAAAATATTGCTCACTGAGATCTCTCAACATCAATTATCTCAATTCCCCAATAAAAATACCCAAACTAACAGGACAGATGCAAAACCAGGACCCCTTTTTATGCTGTATCCAAGAAATACACCTAACATTGAGGATAAATATTACCTCTGGGTAAAAAGATAGAAAAAGATATTCCAAGCAAATGGACCTAAAAAGCAAGCTGGTGTAGCTATTTTAATATCTAGCAAAATAGACTTCAAACCAAGATTAATCAGAGAAGATACAGAAGGACATTATATATTCAAGAAAAAAATTCTACCAAGAGGAAATTACAACTTTTAGCATCTGTACATCGAAGACAGGGCACTCAAATTCATAAAAGAAACACTGCTCCAGCTTAAATCACATGTGGAACTTCACACACAGATAGTGAGAGACTTCAATACCCCAGTCTCAACAATAGACAGATCCTCCAGACAAAAACTAAGCAGCAAAATGCTGGAGATAAGTGAAGTCATAAACTAAATGAACGTAACAGATTGTCTTAGTTAGGGTTTCTATTGCTGCAGCGAAGCACCATGACCATGGTAACTATTATAGAGGAAAACATTTAATTGGGTTTGGCTTAGTTTCTGAGGTCTAGTCTATTATCATCCTAGTGAGAAGCATGGCAGAATGCAGAAAGACACGGTGTTGCAGAAGGAGCTAAGAATTCTTCATCTTGATCTGCAGGCAGCAGAAGGAGACTGCGTACCACACTGGGCATAGCTTGAGCACATATGATCGATCACAAAGCCTGCCTCCACAGTGACACACTTCCCCCAACAAGTCCACCTCCTAATTATGCCACTCTATGGCCAAGCATTTAAACACATGAGTCTATAGGGACCATTTCTGTTCAAAGCACCTCATAGATATTTACACATCACACACACACACACACACACACACACACACACACACACACACACACACCTTCTCAGCACTTCATGGAACTTTTTCCAGAATGACAACACATTTGGACACAAAGCAAGTCTCAAAAGACACAAGAAAACTGAACTAGCACCCTGGATCCTATCTGTCTACCATGGATTAAAAATGGATATCAACAATAACAGAAACAATAGAAAGCTTATAAACTCATGGAAACTGAGCAACTCACTATGGAGTGAATAATGGGTCAAAACAGAAATTAAAGACTTCCTAGAACTGAATGAAAATAAATGCACACATACACAAACTTATGGAACACAATGAAGATAAGTTCATAGCACTAAGTGCCTACATAAAAATTTTAAGTTACTAATATGAGAGATCTAATACTAACTTAACAGCATACTTGAAAGCTGTAGAAAAAATAACAAACAGACCGAGAAAGAAATTAGGGAATCCACAGTTTTCACAACAGTCTCAAATAATATAATATATCTTCGGGTAACCCCAACCAAGCAAGTGAAAGTCTTGTATAATAAAAATCTTAAGACGTTGAAGAAGATATCAGAATATGGAAAGATCTCCATGCTTAAGGATCAGTAGTATTAATATAGTAAAAATGGCCATCCTATTGAAAGCAATCTACAGATTCAATACAATTCCCATCAAAATTCCAACACAACTCTTCACAGATATTAAAAGGACAATAATTTGCAGCTTCATATGGAAACACACACTCACACTCACACACAATAGCTTAAACAATCCTGATTAATAAAAAGAACTGCTGGAGATATCACCATCCCTGACTCAAATTCTACTTCAGAGCTATAGTAATATAAAAACAGCATAATATTGGCACACACAAAACATATTGATCAATGGAATGGAATTAAAGATCTAGACATAAAACCATATACATCTGGACATATGATTTTTGATAAAGAACCCCAATATACATTGAAACAAAAATACATCATCAACAAATGGTGTGAGTCAAACTGGATATTTGCATATAGAAGAATCCAAATAGATTCATACTTATCACCCTGCACAAAACTCAATTCCAAAATGATTCAAGTCACTCAATATAAAACAAGATACACTGAATCTGGTAGAAGAGAAAGTGAAGAATAGCCTTAAACCAAATGGCAAGGAACACTGATAGCACAGACACCAAGATCAACTGTTAATAGACAGGACTTAACTCCAAGTAGAAGATGAGCATCGAAGAATCTCCAGTGTGAGATGGTTGATTTAGTGGCAAGCCTATCTCTTGGCAGGAAAAACCCCTTGCCCCAACTGTAGACAGAATGCTGTCCAAAAAGGACAAAATGTGGAAGCAGATAAGTCGACAGCCTAGCTCTGCCAAGACAGGGTAGGTAAGTCCTTCATAATTCCTGCTCTACAATCATTGTCTGTCAGAGAAAACAGGGCCAAACGGCTGAAGATTGATGCTGTGATGTATGGAAAGAAAATGGGAACTGTCCAGGCAGCCACTGGTATGTCATTTCTGAGTTTTGGAAGCTGCGGGCCCTGCACTTCCTATAAAATCAGATATATTTATCCCTCTTAGGTCTCTGAGGTGGTTGAAGAATAAATAGCTAGAGTCTCATAGTTAAATTTTGAGTTGTTTAGGAATCAAGAGGGTGTTCTGGATCTAAGAAGATGTTTTTTAAATTGTGATGCAAGTTAGTATGAAAGCTGAGTTAGATATAGAACTTTAAACTCATGGAGATGGTTAGATAGTAGAATGTTAAAGTCAGGGGCCAAATACATATGGACTGGACATTGGGAATATATGCTGAGCCATATAACTCCCATAATTGTGGACTATTTATTTCTGTTGTTTTGTATTATATTTATTGTTATAAGAGAAAGAACCATTTATTGGACTGAAAGGGGGAGC
This sequence comes from Lophiomys imhausi, assembly GCA_907164525.1. Lineage (NCBI taxonomy): Eukaryota > Metazoa > Chordata > Mammalia > Rodentia > Muridae > Lophiomys > Lophiomys imhausi. Next base: position 4,508,500 of record CAJQZJ010033222.1, on the reverse strand, counting down.
CGTTGGGGGGAAAAAGATCTACCTTAAACTAAAAAAAAAAGGGTAGAGGATTGGGGGGTTGATGGGGAAGAGGGTGGAAGGGTGGGACAGGAGGGGGGAGTAGGGAAGGGATTGTGACTGAGATGTAACTTGAAGAAATAAAAAATAAATTACAAAAAAAGGCAAAAAAAAAAAAAGAAACTGAGAAACTTCTGCACAGCAAAGTATACTGCAGTGGTTTGAATAAGAATGTCCCCATAGGCTCATATATTTAAATGCTTGGTTAGCAGGGAGTGGTACTACTTGAGAGGGATTAGGAGGTATGGCTTTGTTGGAGAAGGATGGCCTTGCTGGAGAAAGTGTATCACTGAGGGTGGGCTTTGAGGTTTTAAAAGCTCAAGTCAGGCCCAGTGTCTTCTCTTCGTACTGCCCATGGATCCAGATATATAACTCTTAGCTACTTTTCCAGCACATGTCTGCATGCATGCTGCTATGCTTCCCATCATGATGACAATGGGCTAAACCTCTGAAGCTGTAAATAAGCCCCAATTACATGCTTTGCTCCATAGGAGTTGTTATAGTCATGGTTCACAGCAATAGAACACTGACTAAGATAGACACATTATTCAGACAAAGCAGTAACCTGAAGAATGGGAAAAGATTTTTACTAATCAAACATGCAATGGAGGGTTAATATCCAAAATATATACAGGACTGAAAAAAGTAGATATCAAAAAACCAAATAACCCAAGTTAAAAATGGAGTATAGATCTAAACCAAGAATTCTCAAAAGAGGAAACTCAAATGGCTGAGAAAAACTTAAAGAAATGTTTAACATCTTTAGTTATAAGGGAAATGCACATCAAAACTACTTTGCAATTTCATCTTAGCTATAATATCTAATATGGTCAGTAAAACAAATGAGAGTTCAAGCTGACAAGGATGTGGAATAAGGAGAGTACTCATCCATTGCTTATGGAACTTAAAATTTGTACATCCACTATGGAAATCAGTGTGGTAGTTCCTCAGGAAGATGGGAATTGACCTACCTCAAGATCTAACTATATCATTCTTGGGCATATACCCAAAGGACATTTTATTCTACCACAGAGACACTTGCTCAACCATGCTCACTGATGCTCCTCTATTTGTAATATCCAGAAACTGGAAGCAACCTAGATATCCTTCAACAGATGAGTAAATAAAGAAAATGTGGTACATCTGCACAATGGAATATTAGTCAGCCTTTAAAAAATGGAATTACAAAATGTGCAGGTAATTGGATGGAACTAGAAAAAAATCATCCTCAGCAGGATAACCTGGGCCCAGAAAGACTGAGGCAGTATGCACAGGGACTTTCTAGGATGGAGTCCTAGAACTGAAAGAAGTGAACACATGGCCTCATCCCTAAATTAGAAGCAATCACCAATTGATAACTGCTTGCAAATGAAAATTTAGTTTTCTCTAAGGTAGTCTCACTGAAAAAAACAAAAAAAACAAAACTACGCTAAATGGCAGGCTATGTGTTCAGCAGTAGATGCCCAACAGAAAATGAACTCAATGACATCTTTTAATGTTCCTTGTCTCTTAAAGTCATGTCAGGGTTTTCTCTTTTTTCCTAATTCCATTATATTCTTTATTTTTTACTTTTATTTCATTTTATTTATTTAGTTCATTAATAAATATATTTATATGTATTAAATAAATATATTTATATATTTCTCTATATTTCTTTTTACCCTACAGATCCTTTGGGTATGCTTCCAGTTTAGAGTTTTTATAGGATTCTTAACTGTAACAATGAATGAGTCTCTGTGTCTGTATATGTTTTTTGTGTCTTTCCTTAGGCTCTTTTGCTTCTGTTTATTTATTTTGTCCTATTCTGATATGTTAGTTTTTGTTTTATCTTTTTATATTTTATTTTCTTTTTATCCCTTAGAAGCCCATTTGTTGACTAATGAGAGAGAGAAAGGGGATGGATCTAGGTGGGAGGGGAGATGGAGAGGAACTGGAGGGAGTAGAGTAAGGGAACATTGTAACCAGAATGCATCATGTGAGGAAAAAAATCCATTTTCAATAAAAGAAAAATATAAAGAAAAAACATTAAAGTTTCAAAAGCAGTCCATCAAAAGTTAAAGGAAATTACTTTTTAAATGAAGTTTAGAGATTTCATGAAGAATATGATAATTTCAGCAAAGACAGGAAAGATTATTTTTAGTGGAGATCAAAGGGCAAAACTGGGGATAAGTCAAACTAGGATGTGCTTAAATAAAAGCCCAGAGATAGTAACCTTTGCACCAAGTAGAGTATTTTCATTTGCAAAGTAGAGAAATTACAGCCTTAAGTTTATAACACAAGAATTGTCATCATTTAGCTACAAACCTGGGTATAAGTAGTTCTAGGGATGAGTAATTCAACAATGTCATCCAAAAAATAAATTCTTTCTATTTTCTGTTGTGTTATCCAATTTCCCCATTATTTCAACTCTCAGGCTCACTTCTTTCCTTAGCCTGAAGATATTTGCTCAGTTGAAAGTATTCCATGAAGCATTAAATATGTCTACCTTGTTTTATGTTCTTTTTAGAAATAAAACAAATCTTCTCAGAGCCCTCTGTAGATTTCCCTTCATGTGTCATTGACCAGGACTTTGAAACTGTATGTGGTTGTACCAATTGCTCTTATTCAATGTGGTGGTAAAACGAAATGAACAGTCTCCTTGAAAGGTAGTTTGATGTTTTCTTACAAAACTGAACATATCCTTATCATGTGATCTAGTAACCATGCTTTTCTAAGGCAAGTGGTCATGAATAATCTTCCTGTGTGGGGAAAAGTCCAGCATCCCTTGAAAGAAATATACCTACAAAGAAAGTGAACAAAAACTTGGGGTTTCATTTACAGAGAAAAAGGATGTCTACTAATTAAACTAAAGTTTGTCTCATTGAATCTAACTCTGTAATTGGCCTCCTTTATTTGAAGAAAGTGCCACCCTTGTAATACAGTTTGTTTTTTTAAGCAACAGGTAAGTACAAAGATGGAGCTTATCATTATCTTGTTCTTCATTCATAGTGTTGCTTATCAACCCAGAAGAACCATTTCTGCATCTCAAATTTAAAAGACTATTCTTGGTTTTACTTTAGAGAGCATCAGTTGTCTTAATAACTCTAAACTACATCACATTAATCATGTTATATCCAGTCGCTCTTTTCATTGGCTTGCATTTGCTCTTCAGATACAGAGACTAACACTTAGGATTTATTGAGTGACATCTGGTTAATTAAATGTCTATTTCCTCTTGCCTGTTAAAGGGATCATAACACAGACAGACAACATTGGGAGGATAATTAAAGTGCAACCAGAGATCAGGACTAACCTTGGAACTCACTTTAATTAAACAGGAGCGATTATGTGGAAAGAATTACTGCCTTATCTGAGTTGTCTGTACACTTGAAATCTGTATTTTGCTTTTTTCCACTTTTTTTGTGAGGATGAAAGTTTCACTTTCCACAGACCTCTTGCTTGAAAATATTTTTACATTTGGCCCTCAAAAAAGCTCACCCTTAGCTTTCATAAGAACTACACAAGTTCAAACAAGACAAAATATCAGCATGCAGAAGAGGACGCAGAAATAAAGTTCCACCCCTAACTGAGAAGCTATTTGCAATGGGGAAGGGAAAAGTCAGTTTTCTCCAAAAGTGACACTGGGAAAATCCACCAAACTCCAGGGCAGACCCTGTGCCCAGAATGGACTCCATGTTTGGGTTTTTTTTTTTTTGGGGTGTGTGTGTGTGTGTGTGTGCATACTATGCCATTTTTGTTTTATTTAGGTTTTTTTTCCTCTTTTGATATTTGATTTTTTTGTTATTGCTGTTTGCTTTATGTGGGTTTTGTTTTGAGAGACAGAGAGAGAAAGAGAGAGATTGTAAAGTAGGAAAGAGGGATGTGGGGAAGATCCAGGAGGAGGTGGGGAAGGGGAAAGATTATGGTCAAAATGTACTGTACGTAATTTTTTTTTAATTAGGAAAAGAGAAAAGAAAACACCATAGCAAAACAATGTTTTTTTGAACCAAGAGGGAAGTTGCACATATGGATTCACAGAATTGTTGGCTACATGTACAAGACCTGTGCAAGATCAAGCCAGGAAAAATCATAGTATGGATGCAGGAGATGGTCATAATAGCTGGGAGCTATTGCTAACTGATGGCTGTTTGGAGAGACAGAGAGATTAACCCTTAAAGCAAATACAAGATATCGCTCACCTGCAACTAGTTAAGTCTAGGTTTGTCACCAGTAAAGGTGAAGTTACTGGAACAAGGCAGAAAATGGTGCCTTGCTTGAAAACAATTGAGTAAAAGATTGTGATTTTAAGCACTGGAACCCTTTCTGTCTGGGGGTAATGTAGGACTCAAAATTAGATATTTTTCTCTATTTTTTTATTGTTTGAGACTTTCATACATACATATAATATCTTTTGATAAACTCCAACCCCCATTTTCTCCCCTTCAACTTCTCCCTTAACTCCCATTATCATCACCCATCCCAATTTTATGTGTTCCTTTTCTTCAAGGGCTGATTCCCAGGCAAAACAAAAACATAAAAATCTGGTTATCCCTCTCCAAACAATCATCGGTTGCCAATAGTTCCCAGCTAGTGGTGGGACTTTATGACTATCTCTTCCACCCATGCTGTGATTTTTTTTCTCCTTAATCTTGCATAGGTCTTGTACATGTAGTCAAATATTTTGTGAATCCACATGTGCCACCACCCTGTTGGTTAAGAAAACACTGCTTTGCTATGGTTATCCACTGCTTTGGGAAGGCCCTCACAATAACTCCACTCCGTCTTCTGCAATAATACGCAAAGCTTGAGAGGAGTGGATATGATACAAATGTTCCATTTAGAACTGAACACTTTACAGTATCTAGTTTTCTGCATTTTGACTAGTTGCTGGTCTCTGTCTTAACCTCCATCTACTGCAAGAGGAATCATCTCTGAAGAGACACACTAGTGAGCTTAATATCATGTCCATTTACAAAATGATAGTAGCAGGTTCCCCCCAGGAAACCCTACTAGCTAGTTTCTTTGCCTCATTGACAGTGATAGCCACAAATTCCATCTTGTGAAACAAAACTTAAATCCTGACAGAAAGAGGTTGGTTACTACCATAACACTTATGCACCTATTGCATCAGTGGCAGACCAGTTGCTAGACATTTTGATATTGAAGTTTACAGTATTCATACCTGAAAAACACTGATGATTACTTTTCTCCCCAGTTAGCATACCTAGCACCTTTCATCACTATGAAAGTTAACCAATAGGGAGTGAACTTCTAGGCCAGTAGTAGCTCAATTTCTCATGTCCTATAACTCAAGAATGTAGTATCTTCATCAATAGAGTCTTACTATCAAGTTCTGAAGTATAAACTAAAGCAATGGCAATAGTCTGTAGTGTTTGATGGTTTGTGGGACCCCACTGACCAACAACTCAAAAAGAAATAACTCTTTTCTGGCACTGGGCTTATCTGGTGGTCTATGGCATCTGAAAGAAATATTGTCGCCTGCTATTGGGTAAATCCACTTAAAGTATTTTATATGAATATATGTATATACACTTTAGGAATTTCTACAGAATTTGATTTCCATATGGCTTCTTCAAAGATCCTTATTGTTACTTTTCTTTCCCCATACTTTCTCTTTTACCCTTCCCTCCCACCACCACCCTACTTAGCCCTTATTTCCCCATTCCAACCTTGCTACTTGCTTTGGGTCTACCTTCCCTGAAAGCCACCACCCTCACTCATTATTAGTTTCCTCACTTCTATGGGTATTCCTATCTAAAGATTCAAAGCCAGAATTCACATTAAAGACAGCATGTGATGTTTATCTTTCCAAATTTAGGTTATGTTACTTAGAATGACTATTTCCAGCCCCATCCATTAACCTGCAAATTCCATAATTTCATTTTTCTCAGCATCTGAATAGTACTCCATCACATAAATGTACGTTCTATGTATTCACCAGTTAATGGACAACCAGGCTATTTCCACTTCACATAGAAATTATGACTAGAGCAGCAATGAACATGGATGAGTAAGTATCTCTATAGTGAGGTATAAAGCCCATTTGGTGCATGCCCAGAGTGATAGAGCTGGATCATATGCTAAATCTATTTCTATCTTTCTGAGGAACTTCCACACTGATTTCCATAGTATCTGTACTATTTTGAACTCTCACCAACAATGGATAAATGTTGCCCTTTCCTCCACATCCATGCCAGCATTTGGTATTTGTTTTCTGACCATAGCTATCCTTCTAGTCTAAGATAAAATTTCAAAGTAGTTTTAGTTCGCATTTCTCTAATTGATAAGTATGCTGAACATTTAATTTTTTTTATCCATTCTTGTTCTTCTTTCGAGAACTTTCAGTTTAGTTCCATCCCCTAATTATTAATTATGTTCTTTTTCTTGGTGTTGTGTTTTGTGAGCTCTTTGTATATTCTAGACACTAACTCTAAGTCAGAGGTATATCTGGCAAAGATTTTTTGATCTCATTCTGTAGGTTTCCTTCCATTGTTAAGGAAGGCCATTGAAATCATTCCCTGCTGTGAATGTGCTCATTCATTTTATGTCTGCTTTATTTTTTAAAAAGCCTACAGACTAACTGTTAAAGAAAGCCTTGTGTACATGACCTGTGTGTTCTAAACACTCTGCCTACCTTGGAGAAAAGAGAAACATAGTTTAAAGGGGATTAGAAGGACCTTAAATGTTAATCTAATAACAAATCCTTAAAATGGTTCAAATTGGCAGTATAGATTCAAACCAGAACCTCAGTTTGTCTTGACACTACCATTTCTTAGGAAGACAGTACTAAGCACATTGTTTACCCACTGTTTGATTTTAGTCACAAAGAGAATGGAAATTATGGTAACTGAGTGAACTTACCTGTGCATTGTAAAGGTTAAATGAGAAAATTTTTTCAGTATCTGTCTCCTAGCAATGGCCTCTTCCTCCCATTATCAAAAAGTACAAATACAATGGTTATTTGCAATTTTTCATTACTGATATCCTAAGTAAAGGCATTTTTAAGGACCACTGATATTTGTGACTTCTAAAAAAAGAAGTAAACTGATTCAAACACTGGTCTAGACATAAGTAGATTGTCTCTAAATCTGACTCCTTTAAAAGCCCCTACATTCATGGACAGGCCTGCAATTTTTCTGGAATAACATTTCCAGGCTAAAATTGAACAAGACTGTAAGATTATGGTGAAGACACGGAATACTTCTTTATGTCACTCATTGAAAAAATGGTGGCTTCCAGATATTATAGTAAAAAACAAAGTTCAACTCACTAAGACATGTTCAGCCAGACCTAGTGGATCATGCTGTAAGCTTGATTCTCATGAGGATTTCAAGTCCACCACCAGCCTTCACTACAAAGCAAGACCTTGTCTTTGAATTTCTTCCTCCTCTTCTTCCTTTCATTTCTTAATCTTCAACTTAAGTATTTTCATCTCTGTCCATGATTACATCTAAACATTTTCCTCTATGTTCTGTTTATACTTTCAGGCTCATCCCAACCTTATTACCTTATCACCATAGGATATTTTCCTATCCTCTGAACTCAAGGCTCCTTCTTCACTTAAACTCCCACAATGCACTCTTTCGTCTCCTAGCATCATCATGTTCTGCAGTGTCGTATTTTTTTTAGTTCTTGTCTTAACTCTCTCATGCTCCTCCAGCAAAGTGATAAGCTCTGAGTGGCTTCCATCCCATTAATAATTTCTGTTCCTTGAGTGGAAGACATGACCAACCAGTAATGGTTGAATTAGATTGGATTAAATTTAAATGAGTTTTCATTAATGAAATATTTCTTCTGATGAGGATTCATTGTTTCATTAAAATTTTATCTTACCTTAGGAATAAAACTGTAACAGTACAATATGCATTGGGGTTAGGAGAATTAAATATCTGAATAAATTATTGATAAAACATGTAAATGAACTGTTTTATTCCAGAAGTCCTAAGAAAATGTGCTTCAGATCTCCTAGTTCTCCTGTTTGGTAAGTCAAGATAGAACAATGGTTGTGAAAATGTTTACAAAATGGACACCATTAATAAATATACTTTGGAAGTATTTAGTTGCAGAATGCAAAATGTCATTTCCTCGGCTTGAAACCATGAAAGAGAAATTTCACTATTAAGAATAGGAAGATAAAATCTATTTTTGTACTTACCCAATTGGACAGATTCATGGCACATCAATAAGAGATATTTTATAGCCATTTTTACAACAAAGATGAACTGTACCCTTTAAAGATTCAATTTTTAATATCTGGAAAGGGCACCTCAGAAATTTTATTTTGCAATTCTTTTCTTCCAAGGTGATAACTATATGATTATCAATCACCCAGCATTCAACCACCCATACCAAGATTTGTACTAACTCAGACAGTTACCTACATTTCCCCTGGGGTCAGGTGATTCTTGCTTGCTCATATTAACATATTAAGGATATTTCAAAAATTATAGAATATAAGCATTGGATAGGTGTCATTATTATATCACATGTTTCAGGAATATGCTACAAACAAAAAAGGTTTTCTCAATTTCTCTATATCATTTCATTATTTCTCTCTTTCTTCCATTTCATGTACTCTGATATCATTGAATCTGGGCCAAGCAGGGCTTCCTTCTAAACCTACCTCAGTGGTTTTCAACCTGTGGTTTGTGACCCCTCTAGGGGCATGTATCAGATATCCTGCATATCAGATATTTGTATCACTATTCACAACAGTAGCAATATTGCATTTATGAAGTAGCAACAAAATAATTTTATGGCTGTGGTCACCACCACAGTAGGAACTGTATTAAAGGGTCACAGCATTAGGAAGGTTGATAACCACTGCTCTACCGTGATTTTGAATTTCTCATGAAATTCTGTTCTCCAATCCAGCATCTTGTGAGATGACAAAAGCTTGGCAGTAGTTGATGCCCAAGTAGAAACGAATGTTGACAACCTAACACAACACTGGCGCCCTCCTTAGAATCGCCCCCTCCAACTTCCATTGACAGTTTACCATAATGGGAATAATTAGCTATGGACCCTGATGAAATAATGACAGCAATAAGCAAGAGCCATGTTTTCATGAAAGTTTTGTAGACTCTTTCCAAATGTCATAGTCCCACCTTAAACTACATATCACATCAGTTTCTTAGATTAATTGTGACTTTTAGAGGTTGTTAGTCTTTCTTGGATCATTTTCTTTTGTGTGTTAAAATTAGTCCTTTATCTCCATACAAAAAATTGACTTCACATACACAGCTCTGGTAATGTTACAGGATTCAGAGCAGAACTCACTTGGGTAAACGTTCCAAAAGCACTGCAGATCTTCCTAGAAGTGCAGCCATTATTTCACTTCCTTGCATTCATGAGAGGAAACATTTTTAAGAACATATTTACATTACCATTTTTAGAAACCCTAAAATTTATTTCACTCCAGAAACACGTTAAGCTGTTTCTTCATTCAAACTTTTCATGCAATACTTCAGCATATCCCAAACATACCCCATCTCATTTTATAATTTCACTTCTTTTTTTTTATACTTTATTTTTTTATTTCAAGTTACATCTCAGTCACAATCCCTTCCCCACTCCCCCTTCCTGTCCCACCTTTCCACCCTCTTCCCCCCAACAGCTCCCCCTTTCAGTCCAACAAATGGTTCCTTCTCTTATAACAGTAAATACTATACAAAACAACAGAAATAAATACGCCACATTTATGAGAGTTAAATGGCCCAGCATACATTCCCAATGTCCAGTCCATACATATTTGGCCCCTGACTTTAACATTCTACCATCTAACCATCTCCATGAGTTTAAAGTTCTATATCTGACTCAGCTTTCATACTAACTTGCATCACAATTTTAAAAACATCTTCTTAGATCCAGAACACCCTCTTGATTCCTAAACAACTCAAAATGTAACTATGAGACTCTAGCTATCTATTCTTCAACCACCTCAGAGACCTGAGAGGGATAAATATATCTGATTATGTAGGAAGTGCAGGGCCTGCATCATCCAAAACTAAGAAATGACATATCAGTGGCTGCCTGGACAGTTCCCATTTTCTCTCCATATGTTACAGCATCAATCTTCAGTATCATCTCCTATAGTTTTTGCTACTCTCAGAGTATAAAATCTCATTTGTGTTACTTTACAAAATATCCTTTTACAAAATCTGCTTTTTTTTGTAAGCATACAATGGCTAGAACTAATGATTCCCATGGGTTTTTTATTTTATGCAGAACAAACTGTTAGTCCTGAAATGTTGAATGTATGTAGACTTTAGTCACAAGTCTATAGTAACCTGTTTGAGCATTTGCCTTCAGAAATCCTCTGGACCTGATACCCCTAATGAGCATCCATGGCATCCCAGGTGTGCACAGATGTGCTATCTTCTAATACATACTTATCTATTTTGATGAATTAAGGAAACATGCTGAGAGATTTATTTTGCACTGTGGCCAAATTATACTCTGCTGTCTACATCTTTGTTTAAAAGAACTAAATTATTGAACCTGGAATAGAGACTAGGGAGATGAGAAAAAACTTATACTGGTATTGTTAACTAGGTGAATTGCTGGGGAATAGTCAACAATAGTCAATTTGACACCCACTAATAGAGGTTATTAATGGAGCTTACTACACAGCGCTAGATTATAGTCAGAAACATTGTCTCTGCTGTACCTTTAGCTTAAAGTACATACAGTTGCACAGATGCAAAAATGATTTTGTGAATGTGCACCCATATGGGCTAGTGTTCATCCATATGTCTCCTAGTTCTGCCCATTGAGAAACTGTAACATTCCAGAAGTATTGAGCACACTCGGTGCCTGGATGTTGGTTTTTAATACTATTCACAATGAAAGGAATGGGGGATTCACGAAGAAACGGATGATTATAGACTAAGGCCAGAAATCAGCAAGATAACCTTAGAGAATTATATAGGGCTAGAACTAAATTTATTTGAGCAACAAAATAATTAATGGAGCAGTAGATTGCAACCAAAATATAGAATACATATCTATGAGCCAGCAATTATGTAAGTAAACAGATAGATGGGAGAAGAAACAATCCCGTTTTGTAAAACAATTGAATATACATTGCCCTCTCCAGAAAGTAGTGCTTAACTTGCCACCTCCACATGACTTCTACTTTCTGACTTGCTTTCAAGTGTGGGGACAACTCCGGATTTCCAGAGGCAAACCTCTCAAACAAGGTTAGCACTATCATTCACAAATCATGTTGGCAATCTACCCTCACTACACAAAGGAAGGGCATTTTTCTTCTGCTCTACCTCTAAAATCTCATCATCTCCAAACCAATCAAGAGAAGAAAACATCAGGGCAAAACCAAACTGAGTGACGTCTACAAACTTTACAAGCAGCACACTTTGAGATGATTAATGTCACCATAAACAAGAAAAATCATGATGCATCAATGTGGATGCTGAAGGACACTCAGCTGAGAACGCCTAAAGAGGCATGGAAATAAATACAGTGTGCCCTTCATCTAATGGGATCCTGCAATGGGGAAGAACAGGAAGGGAGGGGATTAATGTTTAAAAAGAGAAGAGTTCAGTTAGTTGTAGCATTACTGCTGTCCCTATGCTTGTGGCAAGTGTGCTATTGCTAATATAAGATAAACTGGTACAGAGGAACTCAGTACTATCTTTGCAAATTTTCTGTACATTTAATCATATTTTTTAAAAAAAGTTGGGTGGACTAGAGAGATGGCTCAGTGTTTAAGATCACTAGCTGCATTTGCAGAGGACACTAGATTGAGCCACAAAACCCATACAGTATACCTCCAGTTCCAGGAAGAGGATCCAGTACCTTTGTGTGGACTCCAAGAACATCAGCAACACATCTACTATATATATGTATTTGTATATGCATGTGCATATGCATATGTATATGCACATGTATATTATATATACATATATAGGTATAGACAAACTCATACACATAAAGTTAAAATTTTTTTTTTAAAAGAAAGAAAAATTGGGGCTAGAGAGATAGCTTAGTAGCTAAGACCCTTTGCCAGAAGGCCTGAGTTCATTTTGCAGCAGCCAGGAGACCCAATGTCCTTTTCTGACCTCTGAAGGTACCCCCCCCCTCCGAAACACACATACATAGAAATACAAAAATTACTTTTAGAAGTTTATTTCCACCTGTACACATATATAAATATAAAAATAATTTTAGAAGATTCTTTAAATTTGAAACGTGAGGGCCAGTTTCAATGCATCTTCTAAAATAAGGAAATGTAAATTTCAGTGGTTTTCCCTTGGAATGACCAATATAGTCCTTTTACATATGCAAATACAAGGTAAATGTACTTTAAAAAACATTCTGGAGGCAGACCTAATCACAGTGAACTAGCTCAACCACCAATCAATCCATCCCTCACCCCCCATCCCCCCCCCCCCGCCTGAGAAGATGAGCACTCTGGTTAGGAACACTGCCTTTATAAAGTCTGGCAATTCTAGTGAGTCCATCTTCCTTACTTTATAAAGAACAAGTTTGAGCAACACGGGTTCTGGGTGTGGTACAGATGAGGAGTTGGAATGGAGAAGACCTCCAACAGTACAGACTCCAAATCTTTGTAGATGCCTGTCATGTGCCCTGCAGCCCCATCATCGTAATTCTGAACATTCAGAAGTTAAAATGTGTATTTCCATGTTCTGACCAAATCAAACTTAGAGAAGCTTTCTATGAAGGCTGGTCTAGTACATATAGTCATTTCAGAAAGAAAAATATCTCAGGACAGAGACAGGACAAAATTCCTGCTTTAAAAACTGGTAGATTTGGAGACTTGGGAGTCAGTAAAGTGCTATTTTAACAATCGCTAGGACCTTCTTCAATCCCTGTCACTTACATAAAAAGCCTGGCACGGTGGCATCCATTTGTAATCCCAGAATTATGGGCGGGGGAGGGGGCAGGAGAATGCCTAAAATTCACTGACTAGCCCAATGGTCCTCAACCTTCCTGAAGCTGTGACCCTTTAATATGGTTCCTCACATTGTGGTGACCCCCAACCATAAAATTATTTTCGTTGCTACTTCATAACTGTAATTTCCCTGCTGTTGTGAACTATAATGCAAGTATCTGATATGCAGGGTATCTGATATGCGACCCCTGTGAAACGGTCATTTGACGCCCCCAAAGGGTCATGGCCCACAGGTTGAGAACCATTGGGCTAGACAGTCTAATCATATCAGTGAGCTCCAGGCTAGGAAGAGACTCTGTCTCAGATGATTATGCATCTGAGGACGGTGTTGGAGACTGTCCTCTGGCTTCCACATACATGCACACATGAGCACACCCACACACCTACAAACATGTGCACATATACACATTTAAAAATGTTAGAGGTCTAAAAGATAATAGCTATTAGGAAATTCAACGAATTCTTTCACTCACAGTTTGTAAGAATAAAAGGCTATCCTTTTTAGATTATCAAGCCCGACTGGGATTGCACAGACAGGAGATTGCTGGAAGGTCAGTGACAGGCCGAAGGCTTATGAACACACTCACAGGTCAGGCTAAAGATTCAGGAGCTTTGGCAGAAACATTAAGAGGCAGTGACCCTCTCAGAAAGGTATGCCACTCAGTCATCATTACAAACAGGTACCCTAAGCCAGGCTTACTCCATCACAACTGCCTCCATTCCACCTTGATGCCTTTCCACTGCCCACACTGACTCCTCAAGGAAGCCTCCAGCTGCCCTCCAATGCAAAACCATAGAAGTCCAACCATGTACAAGGCACACGCTTGGCAAACTGATCAGAAATTTAAAACAATACTAAAACTGACAAAAATCTCATCTGCCTTCTCACTAACCCAGAAATCACTAATTCTGAACGGCAACAATGATAAAACTCTTCCCCCCAAAAATATTTCTTGCTCTGAGTTCTAAACAATTACTATGATTCCCACTGAGTTTTAATGGTATATGCACGAGATTGGAATTAGCACACATTGAATTGCCTATCCCTTAATAAACATTTTATATGGAAATTAATTCAGAGAATTCCCAACCACACAGACAAGATTGTAAATGTGTTTATCTCAAAGGGAGCTGGTGTTGACTCCAGCTGCTGTTCTGGCTCACAGGGAGAACAGTTTTTCTCACCTTCCCCAGGGGTTTCACCTATTCCTGCTTGCAAATACAGTCAGGCAGGGCACAGTGGAGTGGTAACAATAGTCGAGAATGCAGAAACCATGCAGAAAGACATTCATTCTCAGTGGGGAGAAGGAAGTCTTCTGTGACTCTCAAACCCCTTTCTCCATTCATAAAACCTCTCTTACTGCAACTATAAGTGACTACAAAGATAATGATATAGAAAATTTGTTATTATTTAGTATGCCATAGTTTATCTATTAGAAACATGGTGAATTTAAAGTAAATATGTTGTTTTGTTTATAAAGATAATATTATAAATTTAAAAATAAAGAGTTTTGTTGGTTTGTTTTCTTTTTTAATTTATTTTTTATTTCTTCAAGTTACATCTCAATCGCAATCCCCTCCCTACTCCCCCCTCCAGTCCCACCCTCCCACCCTCTTCCCCCTCAACACCCCCATCCCCTTCCTTTTTTTTAAGTTTAAGGTGTATCTTTTCACCCCAACAGCACCCCATTTCAGTCCAACAAATGGCTCTTTCTCTTATAACAATAAATACAATACAAAACAACAGAAATAATTAGGTCACAATTATGAGAGTTATAGGGCTTAGCATACGTTCCCAATGTCCAGTCCATATGTATTTGGCAACTGACTTTAACATTTTACTATCCAACCATCTCCATGAGTTTAAAGTTCTATATCCAACTCAGCTTCCATCCTAACTTGCATCACAATTTTAAAAACATCTTCTTAGATCCAGAACACCTTCTTAATTCCTAAACAACTCAAAATTTAACTATGAGACTCTAGCTATCTAATCTTCAACCACCTCAGAGACCTGAGAGGGATAAATATATCTGATTATACAGGAAGTGCAGGGCCAGCAGCTTCCAAAACTCAGAAATGACATACCAGTGGCTGCCTGGACAGTTCCCAATTTCTCTCCATACATTACAGCATCAATCTTCATCCATTTGGCCCCATTTCTCTGACAAACATTGATTGTAAAGCAGGAATTATGAAAGACTTGCCTACCCTGCCTTGGCAGAGCTAGGCTGTCGACTTACCTGCTTCCAAGTTTTGTCCTGTTTGGACAGCATTCTGTCTACAGTTGAAGCAAGGAATTTTTCTTGCTATGAGATAGGCTCGCCACTAATTCAACCATCTCCCACTGGAGATTCTTCGATGCTTATCTTCTACATGGAGTAGAATAGGGGGTGCTGTCAGGAGCTGATGGTTTGTTTTCTTGGTGTTTGTTTAGAGACAAGGTCTTAGTATACAGTCACAGCTGGCCTTGATCTAACAGTCTCGCAGCTAAGCCTCCCAGGGGCTGGGCTTACAGGCACATATCAACACATACAGCCAAAATTGCCCTGTTTCTTTGTTCTTTTAAAAAGAAAAACTTATCAAGACTATTTCCAATGGCATTTACCTTCCTCTTGTCCTATAACTTATGTAATGAGTTTGCAATGTGGCTGAACCAGTAGGTGTCTTCTCAAAGACTGGATCATCTTCTAGAGTCCCATCCTTGGCGATTTACACCTGAGAAACAGCAGAAGTTTCCCCACAAGTTCTTTCTTGTGGAGATTTTGATGGGGCTCACTGTTTCAGGTGACATCTTTGATTTTTATTGAAGTCACATACCTCTCTTTATGACAGTAAGATTATCATTACCACCCTACTGTCTGCATGTCTCAATGCTTTGTTGCCTAGAGAGATGGCTTAGTAGTTAAGATCACTTGCTATTTCCACAAAGAACACAGGATCAATTCCCAGCACCTACATCACAGCTCACAAACATCTACAACTCTAGTTCCAGAGGATCTGGCATCTCCTTCTGACCTCCTCAGAAACCAGACATGTACAACAGGCATGCAGGCAAAATGCCTATAAACACTTGCTGTACTTAATCTTTCTTAGCCAGTTTCCTTTTCTGTAAAATGCCAAGAGACTTGTCACAGGGTAATATGGGCACAATGCTATGTTCTTTCTAATCTGTGTCTAAGCTGGATAATAAAGGCACGGAGATCAATCACTATCATATATTCAGATAAAGAATCATGCCGTGCACTGGTTACTTAGAGTGTCTGAGAAGTTAAAACTGGCTGTAAATCCACTTCATTCAATTACTCAGAGTTAACAGAGTGAACTGGCAGCTGAAACGTGAACCTTTTGGAAGGCTGGCATTCTTTAACTGACGTGAGATGAATGAAGTGAGCCAAGTAAGGTCTGGCAAGAGTAAATTCATTACAGGCCACACCAGCACATAGATGGTAGAGACAAAGACACAGAACTTCTGATACTTCGGTTCTGTTGTTCCATGTGACTACTCAGTACTTCACTTTGTGTTTAAAGTATCTTAAACAGGGAAGAGAGTGCACACCAAGGTGTTGTCGGTAAGTACACATTTTCATCAGGAAATATCATCTTGAATTTGAAGGATGTCCTTAAGGTTGAGACTTTCTTCCTCATTTGTTAATTTTTATAAAAATGACACTTATTACGTTAACATTGAAAACAATAATTTACTCGGATATAATGGTATACATGTATTGAAATGGCACGCTAAAACCTCATGCATATATATATATATTATATATATATATATAATTAGTATGTCTGCTAAATTTGTTTTAAAGTAACCAAGACTCAGGCGTCAGAGGCAGGCAGATCTCTGTGAGTTTAAGGCCTGCCTAGTCTACATAGTGAGCTTCAGACCAGACTGAGTTACACTACTAGTAAGACTAAAATCAAATTACATTTAAGTGTTAAAATTTATTTTCAAAAAATTATGCATTCTGCATTAAGTATAATTGACATTCTGGATGCCCCTCAAAAGAGAATTATTTTCCAGAAGTATTAAAATGATGTTTTCTGTTTACTGAAGTACCATCCACACTAAACAAGATATGAATCAACGTAGGCTGTCCACTGGCTGATGAGCTGAGCAGGAAAACATGATGTGCATCCACAGTGCCATATTACTCTGTCATAAAAGAATGAAAATCAGTTATCTGCAGCAACCAGGGTGGAACTGCCACACATTATGTCAAGTGAAATAAATCTGGCACAAGAAAGACAAATACTGCATATTTTCACTTCTGTACAGAGGCTAAAATGTTGGCCGTTCAGAAATGAAGAGAATCAGGTTTATCAGGGGCTGAGAAGGGTTTGTGAAAGGGGCAAAAGACATAGTATTGTTAGGGGAGGAGCAGTTAGATAGGAAGAAACCCAGGGGCACTGTAGGGCAACTGGATAGACAATTTAACGAAGCAGTAAGTTTCTTGTAGAAGCTATCCTCCTAGAACAGTGGTTTTCAACCTTCTTAATACTGTGGTCCTTTAATAAGGGCCCCACCCATAAAATTATTTTTGTAGCTAATTAATAAGTGTAGTTTTGCTACTGTTATGAATTGTAATGTAAATACTTTTGAAGATAAAGTTTGCCAAAGGGGTCTCAACCCAGAGATTGAGAACCACTGTCAAAGGAGCTCACCAGAGACTACCCCATAGACAAGGAGCTAAGCATAAGGTAACCATCTTATGGTTTACTCTCTGCCGTGGTAAATCCATGAGCTGATCATGTAATTATAAGAACAAAAGGAGCTTAGCATAATTAACAACAGTTGAGACACGTGTAAGGTGGGAGGGTAGCAACACTGGCAAGAGAGTGAACAATATGTGAACAGCCAAAGTTTACCTCTCTGGCTGGGTCTTGAAGTATACCAACTATTCATTCACTCAGCCTATGATAGCATAGAGAATTAACAAATTTCAGTAGAAATTTCCTCAGCTTTTGTCCAGTTTCTGACATTGCCCTATAAAATCCCTTGACAAGAGAAATTCATTGACTTTCTCCTTCCTTGTAAACCACTCCCTATTCTCAAGAGTTAGCTCGCTTTTCTGTAATTTCTTGCTTTTCCTCAATTTTTCATTTTTCTACAATAATTCTTACTCATGCCAGCTTTTGCTTTGCACACCTCAACAGGAGTCCACATCTTTAATCTTCATTAGCATGAGGCAGTACACTGAAGCCACAATCCATCTTTGATGACTACAGGTGTTTGGCATGTTAGGTCCTTGGGTCATGTATAACTGAGCCATGAAAAGTTCCATTGCCCTCAGACCCTGAACTGCATGGAAGCAGAGACAGAGGAAAGAAGGAAGGAAGGAAAAAGGGAAGAAGGGAAGGAGGGAAGGAAGGAAGGGGGTGCTTAGTGCCATGTACTGTGGATCAGGTGTCTCAGATATTACACATTCTAGGGATCATAGTCTCATGGTCTGTGAGTCACACCAGGTACATGACAGAAATGTCTTCATTAGATGTAAAAACAATTGAAAAATTTAAATGGGTGTTTATTAAATATAAGATATTGTGGTAAGTACATACCTTAAATTAAAAAAAAACAAACTTAAGCATAGCATATAGGCATGCGAAAGCTTGAGAGTACATCACTGGTAACCAACATAGCTATCAGAAGTCTATTTTCTTATGTTTAATTGCTTGGGGAAACATCTTGATGGAGTCAATATGGTATTGATATGAGGTGAGCCATATGTTTTTTTGTTAACATCCTACTTAAAAGTTTTGCAAACATCCTTCCCAAGATCAGAAAGGAACTTGTTATCTTCCATTTTTTAAAAATTAAGATTTCAATTCAGTTCAAGAATTCAATTCAAAAGCTCATTTTTGCTACTGAATTCTCCAAGAATTTCTATTAAGAAATAAATATTAATTAGATAAGTGAATCACGGATATTTGTATTGTGGGGCAAGGAGAACTGGCTACAAAAAGAGGCAGGGGAGGAAAATGAAAGATGTTTCCTTTAAGAAAGGAATAGTGAGGAAGATGGGTCTCTAGCTGTAAAAAGCAGACTGAAGGAAGTGGCTGGCTTCAGAATGTTAATAGCATCACTGCAATTTGGTTTTAATATAAGCAATTAATCAACTTTTGTCACTTTCTGCAATACACTCTGAACATTCTGTATGAGTTCTCGTCCTTCACTGTGTTCCTTCAAGTTTAAAAGCCTTAGGCTTTCAGAACTTGCCTTGTGACATTGGTGAGGCCCTTTTTTTTGTTTTGTTTTTATAGACTAATTAACATGCCAAGAATTTCAAACCAGCAAGAGATACAATGGTATTATTTTCCAATACTGGAGACGTTTTTCATGCCTGCATCAAAAACCTTCAGCACATTGGTCTTGTCTTTCCAGCACCACTCAGCTGACTATAGTAACCAACTTCAAATTTATTTCAGAATGCCCGTTCTTGCCCTGAAGTTCAAGTGAGGAAATGCTATCACGTTATGCAAATCTCTCCTTGTAGACCTCTTCAGTGGTATCAGGAAGGAATATACCCACACTCCTCGAGATTAAGTTACATACTCTAAGCCAAGGGCCACAATGGACTGGAACAAACGTTGACACATATATGAGCAGGCACACACAGCCAGTCACGTGCTTGTAAGTCTTGGGGGGTGTGGAACGCTCAGTTTTGACTTAGAATTATAACCACTGCTAAATTGCTACCTAGTATTTTAAGACTTAAACTACAAATGCACCAACATGGACCTCACATCCATATCTGCTGCACCTAACATATAAAAGGAGATCTACAAACAACAGCATCTCTGGTTGCCTGAAGCTTATTTCACACAAAGATAGTTTTCATCGAAGGGGAGACCATCTAAATACACTTTTTGTTAGCATTTGTGTCATGTGTGTAAATGTACCTTTTGTGGAAAAAAAAAGAAAAACATAAAAGAGTGAAGATGATTGTCACCCAAGATAGAGTAACATGAGCATTTTAGAGCATTCCTTTCCATCTTTATTCTCCTATGGCTTGTGTTTTCCTATGCAAATTCCTTGCAAAATCCACAAGCCATTTCCTATGCAAATGTACAACCCTAAATGAATTTTGACCTAATATTTTACCTAAGCCAAAAAAAAAAAAAAAAAAAAAAAGCTCTATGGCAACTTCTGAGTGCTCCAGCTACTACCACTGTGAGAGGTGCTGAGACTCCCACCTACATAGAGCATGGCTGTGCTGGCTAGTCTTATGCCAACTCAACACACAAGCTAGAGTTACCTGGAAGGAGGGAACCTCAATTGAGAACATGCCTCCATAAGATCAAGCATTAAGGCATTTTCTTCATTAGTGATTGATGGGGGAGAGCCCAGCCCATTGTGGATGGTTCCATTCCTAGGCTGATGGCTCTGGGTTTTGTAAGAAAGCAGGCTGAACAAGCCAGTTAAGTCCTCTATGATCTGCACATCAGCTCCTGTCTCCAGTTTCTGTCCTGTTTGAGTTCCTGTCCTGACTTCCTCTAATGATGAACAGTGCTGTGGAAATGTAAGTCAAATACATCCTTTCTCCTCAACTTGCTTTTTGGTAAATGGTGCTTTGTTGTAGTAATAAAAACCCTAAGACAGTGGCTTAAGGCCTCCTGGCCTGCATATATTCAAATTTCCTCACAATCAAGCAAGGCAAAGCAGAAAGGTGAGGATCACTCTGGAGGGAGGGAGAAAAATTTCCAGCCTGAAGATTCCTTTAACCTGGCTTGACTTGTCATTATTGTCATCCCTAAAGTGACCAGGCTCTCCCACAGCGTTTTGCTCTCTGTTCAGTGACCCATCCATAAGCAAGCTCAGGGCATCCCCTGTTGCAGCACTAGGTTTGTTGTTTCAAAGCCATCCTCTGAAATCACCCTTTCAGTTTGCTGAGGAGAGTCTGCCAAGACCACTTGTGCCAAAGTTCCAGGAGCCTGGGCACAAATGAATCTAAAATCCTCTCTTCTTTCACAGTATTTTTTTTTTTAGCAGTTTGATATATACATTTTAAAATTATTGACATTGTGCAATATATGCATGACTGGCCTCAAACTCCTCGAGGATGGCCTTGAACAATTGATTCTTTTTCTTTTTTTTTTTTTCAACATTTGTTTATTTCTTCAAGTTACATCTCAATCATAGCCCTCCCCCTCCTCCCCTCCTGGTCCCACCCTCTTACCCTCTTCCCCCCTCCCTCCTATCCTCTTTTTTTGTTTAAATTTAAGGTGTTAAGGTGTTTCTTTCCTCCCCCAACATCTCCCCCTTTTAGTCCAATAATAAAAGGCTGTTTTTCTTATAACAATAAGAACAATACAAAACAATAAGAACAATTAGGCAACAATTATGAAAATTATAAGATATAATATACATTACCAATGTCCAGTCCACATGTATTTGGCAACTAATAATTATATTCTATTATCTATCTCCATGAGTTTAAAGTTCTATACCTAACTCAGTTCCCATCCCAACTTGCATTACCAACTTAAAAAAAAAAATCCTAGACCTAGAACACCATTTTAATTCCTAAACAACTTAAAAATTAACTGTGAGACTATATTATTTAGTCTTCAACCACATCACAGACCTGAGAAGGATAACTACATCTGAATAAACAGGAAGTGCAGAGCAAGCAGCTTCCAAAACTAAGAAATGACCAATAACTGACTTCCTGGACTGTCCCTAACTTCTCTCTATAACATTGGAGCATCTATCGTCAACCTTTTGGCCCATTGTCTCTGGCAGACATTAATTGTAAAGCAGGAATTATGAAGGACTTTCCCACTCTGTCTTGGCAGAGCTAGGCTGTCGACTTACCTGCTTCCAAGTTTTGTCCTTTTTGGACAGCATTCTGTCTAAAATTCTCCCTTCCCTCATAGTGTTAAAGTGAAAACTCAAGCCTTTCTCCTGTCGAAGAGGGGCTCCAGGGTGACTACCTCTTCTGTATCTCTCTGAAAGTACATGGCATGAAAATAAAATTACAGTCAGCAATGCTTGAGTGTGAAATGGGTTGATCTTCTGTATTTGGCAAACTAAAAACTTTATGAGCATGGCCAGGCAGGGGAGGGGATGGGGAGCAGGCAGAGCAGGGGGATATCTAGAGAAGCAATCAAGATGAAGGACTTGGAATCTGTCCCCTCCCCCACTTGTTGGCAATCAGAGGATTGCCTAACAAAATGGAAATCTCACTTCACCAAGTAGAAAACATTTTATAATGCACAGTGGTGTCTGTACAGCAGGAAGCACCATCATGTACAACAAATTTGGGCATGTTTCATTGGCAGCAGAAGGTATGTATAATCTTTGGCCCAGTGGTTCTAGGTGTGACCTTAAAGATGTAATCTGCAGCATACAAAAGATTTGTATCCTCCCAGTTGGTAATATCAACAATATAGTAGTTTTTAAGTAAGGTACCCTCACTTGACAAGCTGGTAGAGGAAAAGGTTAGCATACATGGAGAAGGACCAATCGCAAATCAGCATGTAAAAATAGAATCAGTTATTTATGGGAATGCAAGAACCCTGAGAAGAGTCTAGAGGGTATCTACAGTTTTGCAGGGTGTTTTATATTTATTTATTACTTTTAATTCTGTGTGTCTCTGTGTGTGTGAGCACACATGCATTTGAATCATCCCTCAAGCACTAGTGCCTATGGTTTTTTATATTTAGAAAATTGCTGTTTTTAGAAAAAATATATATCTACCTTTTGTCAATGAGCTTATCTTACAAATGGTTTCTTTATACATAACAGTAACTAGAAAATATTGCTTCTTCACAGATTTTATTTTTGTAATTAAATACATTTTTAAGACATTTTATTACAAAAAACAAAATACTTCAATTTTTCCAAAAAAAATATTTTTAATCTTGGAAAAGAACCTAATCAGTCCTCTACTAAGGCCCTTTATCCAGGGCACTACTGTCACACAGAGGGAGGAGTCATCTCCCAAAGGCCCACCCCCTACTGTCACATTGGCAACCTCTGGAGTTTGGAGGAGAAACACTGGCTCACTGTTGAATCTCACACTGGAGTATTAAGGAGGACTCTCTTATCTGCAGGACCTTAGGTTCTGATTTTCTTAGGAAATGACACTTTCATTCTCCCTGGAAAAGAACCTTGAGTGAAATGCATTCCTTTTAAACAATGCAACACCACCTGCGTGTTTCTTGCATTCTCTTTTTTTCTATCCAGAACCAAATCACCACCC
Source organism: Lophiomys imhausi (assembly GCA_907164525.1). NCBI lineage: Eukaryota > Metazoa > Chordata > Mammalia > Rodentia > Muridae > Lophiomys > Lophiomys imhausi. Next base: position 4,485,298 of record CAJQZJ010033222.1, on the reverse strand, counting down.
TCCTGTGCCTGGTATCCACAACTTTAGGACTACTTGAATAATTTCTTCTGAGAAACCATCTCTTGATTCCCAAATGATAGCAGAAAGACAGTCATTTAATTTGTCAGACGGAAAGTAGGAGTTGAGGGGTCCAGTTGTTCCCTTAATAAATGGTCCTCTTTCACCTGCCTCCTGACCATTGTCCATGCTATGCAGTCGCTAGCTTTCCTGATTTCTAACTCCCAGAAGGAGACAGTCGAGTCACTGAACTTCTGATTGACAACCTCATGCGCTCTACACACATGCTCTAATTAGACCTTCCTTTATTCTGCAAAATGGAGGGACATTGATTCACCTGCTTTCCACCATCCTTGGCCACAGTCTGGATTTTAAGATATTTCCTGTCTCTACCAAAGATAGAGTGGACACCTGCAACTTTGGAGTGGTTGTTCCTGTCCTTGTTCTGTCCTGGCTTCTGAGGGAGATAACTGGGTAGAGGCATCATTACTTTTGCTTCCCACCTCATCAATGAAAGAGCCTCTTATTAGCATAGGAAAGATTCCTGCTTGTTTTCTTGACTGAAGAGAGAAATTGATTCTCCTCTAATTGGAAACAGCCTGTCATATTTCTATTTCTTCATGTTCTCAGCATGAGATTTCACTAAATGATTTCCTTCCATCTCTAAATGTCTGATACACCCAAAGTTCGAAAATCTGAAGTAGAAAACCACAAAGAAAATGCTAGCTCTTCTTCCTCTGGCAGTTCCTTTGATGCTTCAGTCACCGCTTACTAACTCCACTAGGTAGGAGGAGAAACAAAGAATATGATATCCGATGTGCTGAAGGAGTTTGTGGCACAAAAAGCTAGTATCTGTACTTAAAGTGATGATTTCATCCCAAAGTTTTCTTTTGAACACAAAGAGGAAAATAGTGCGAATTAAAATGCTTAGGGTTTTAGTGCATGCTATACCTACGAAACAAAAGCCAATGAAACACTTAACCCTATATACCTCTTCAACACTGTAGATAGGTAGGTATTTCCTTTGATATCCACAATTGTTGTAGGATCTTGTGTTGAGTTGTTAATACTCTCTTACTCTAGTAGATTTCTGAGACCAGACTCCAGAAAACACGACACGCGAGGCAGATACCCAAGCAAGCCATCCTTATTACTTCCCAGACTATTCTTCAGGCACCAGTGTGTTTAGGGAGCCCTTCTGGGTCTCTACATGTGTAGTTTATGAATATTCAAGAGAGCAGACAGGGAGAAGGAACACACAGGGGAAGTTAGCAGTGACAAGAATCGCATGGGAGTATTCTTTTAATTAACAGAAGCTAATGATTGTCTGTGTCCTTTGTGAACATGGTTATTTCCAGGTGGTGATTTTCGGTACCACTGTAATAAATAAAGCTTGTTGAAGCTTCAGGGAACAAGAGGTAAATTCCAGAGATAATTTTATTTTTTATCTAAGATTTACAGAACTCACCAGGAAGAAAAATACAAAGGAAAATTTTCCCGATTAACAAATAGTTATTTTATAGAGAAACCCAAAAAAATATATATGAAAAGTTGACTCAACACTATACAACAAACACGTCTGTAGGTTCATGTCATGAACTCAAAGAGAAGATAAAGACAAATGGGATTTTGGTCCCATTTTTATGTCAAATTGACAGTCTAGTTGACGGGAGGAGGGGAGGGGAGGAGGTATGTTAAAATAAGACATCCAAGGGCCCTAAGAGGCAAAACAAAAGAGGTGTCATAGGGACAATATTTTTCATTTGCTTGTCGGTTTTTCATTCTCAAAGCTCTATCCTGTAAGTCTCCACACTGAGACTTAGCTCACTTAGAACCCTGGCCTGAGCTTCTTGCTGTCTCCAAGGACAGGGTGTCTCTGCGATAGGCACACCATAAGCTTTTTAAGCTTGTTTTTAACATAGAGGGGTCACAGATGAAAGCTGCAGACTCAAAAGAGGATGCTTTCTCATCAGTCTCTTAAGATGGGTTAGAATATCAACTGGCCAAGCACAGCAGACTGTGAAAACCTTGAGCACAGAGACATGGGATGGGAAAGAGCAGGAAACAGGAAAGCTGGAACAGGAGGATTACACAGAGCAGGGAGGGACTGGAAGGGACTCAAAGCCCTTCTGTCCTGAGCAGCTCTACCACAGAAAGCTTTCTAGCAGCAGAAGGATGCAGAAAAATGGAAGTCCAGGGAAACAACACGGGAGAGATTTGTGGGTCACTTCGCTTCAGGAACTGTTGGAGAAGGCAGTCCGCTTGGTGAACTGTGGCAGCCTGCACTGCAGCAGAATGGAGCTACTTTAAGCTGATAATGTCCCCAGTCCCTCACTCTCCACCGCAACACTGTGAGGTCCTGAGATCCTTTTAGGGGGACAGCAAAGATGTCTGTGCATGAAGGAGCCCAGTGTGAGCACAGCTATCAGATGGAAGTCACCCAAACTGGCAAGGTAAGCAATGAAGGAGAAGATGGAGGTATGGAGAGGGATTTTAATCCAGCAATATGGCTATTCTGGCTGGAATATAGACATGCCCTTAGCACACACCTTTAATCTCAAACAATGAAGGCCAACTTAGTTTGTAGAAGGAAGCACTCATGTTTGAAAGTGATTGAGGACTGAATCTAATTGAGGGACAAAGTGACAAATCCAAGAAAGACTGGACAGAATGAGCCAGAGATAGGAAACACAGAACTCTAACCAGAAGAGGCAGGAAAAAGAGGACTTAGGAGAACAGCACAGGGGGAGAAAAGGAGGAGACAGTTCTACTGGGACAGTTATACAGAGACTGGTTTCACAGAGAGAACAAGCTAGACATGGGTGAAGATAGAACAAGCCAGAGAATGACAAGAAGCCAGAAGATTAGAACAGATTGCTAGAGTTAGGCAAGCAGAGCAACTCAGTCAGAAGCCAAGAGAGAAGCCATATAGAATCAGTCAGCTTGAAGAAGAATTTGAGCTAGAAGAGCTGAGACGAACCAGGCAGCAAGAATTCCGAAAAAACAAGAAAGGGCGAGATTATCCAGAATTAAGCCTCAGTGGCTGAAAACATTCTAGGCCTGGATAAGATTGTATGGAGACTAGAAGACTCAAGCACTAGGCCTCGGATAGCAGACAGAGTCAATAAGCCTCTGAGATGACAATAACTTCAGGCAAACGAAAGCTACTTTCACAAAGGGAGAGCATAATGCACATCACATTGGAGGATTGCTATGTTCTGTTTGAGCTGACCAGGAAACTGGCTTGAGAGATAGGATTGTCCTTTCTGCTTCGGACGCAAGCATGTTTATATCAAGTATCCACTGAAGCCCCTTGTGTGGGGCTGGGTTGCCCCTAACTCTCCAACAGAAGGACATGGCCAACAGAGTAAGACTGCTGTGCTCTTGAGAACAGCCAGAAGGAGAACCACTTCCAACAGAGGTTACTATGGTTTATTCCATGGTATAAAAGAGCCCCCAGTGGGGAAGAGAAGATGACAGCCAGTCATAGGAAGCTCACTCAAGGAGGAGTCTCGGTAGGGGAACTTCAGCTGACTCTCTCAGCTTCCCTAGTCAGTTCTTGCTGCATGTCTGTGAGCCCCTGATTTGATGATGGTATCTCAAAGCTGTTGCTATTTGTTTTCAATTGGAGCCCTTGCCCCAGGGGACATTTTGCTCTGCTAGGGTCTCTTTCTATTGGAAACTCCAGATGATTGTCTTAAAGACGCTTCCCCAATTTATTTCTGCTGAATGTTTTGAGCACCTCCCCAACTTGATGATGTTTTGTTATCTATATATTCCTTGATGTTTATTATTTTCCTTTTGGTTTGTCCAATATGCATAATGACCATTCATTCAAAACAATATGTATGGCTCATTTTGATTGTATAGAACAAAGAGGCAGAGGCATATGAATACAATAGATAATGACTTATACCTTGCAGAAATGTCACCAGACAGACACAAGTAGACACCACAGAAGCTCATCCAGGCATATCTGCCAGCTCCGGGCTATGAACACACAGTGCATTTCATCTATATCCATATGGAGATAGCCAGCACTTGTGAGGGCCATCAACCCATGTAGGAAGTGTGAACCTTAGTTAACCAAAGCTAGGACCCCATTTGACTTGTGACTGAGTGTACTTGAGCAGAAAAGATGGAGCTGCTGGATAGCTAATGGAGTAACAATTACTACTTCTATAGTAGTCAGTGTGTACATGGGGCCCAATGTATGCACATCAGATGTAGAGACATTGAAAAGAGGAGGCATTGTACTACTGTGGGAGATACAAATATTGGGTTGCAACATGCTTTTTACAGAGCAGGAGGAGATTTGTGGACTCTTGATCTGTAGAGATAAAGCAGAGGGATTCCAGGTGGAAGAAAGAGGTCAGTCATCAACAAGGAAAAGGGGAGATGTGGGTCTGTAAACGAAAAAGTCTGTGTTGGCTGAAATCTGAGGACCTCTTGAAACACCTCACATTTTCTACCTGATCCCTGTGCTTTGTGCTGCATAATGGGAAGGGTTTTATAAACACATACAATATAAAATATATTATGATCTGTGTGATGTCCAATTTCTAAACACATTGCCTTGAGCCTTTCTGTCTGTCTGCTTCCTGTTCTTTAATTCTAGTGTAGTAGACAAGCTTGCTCCTAACAATGCTTCTACTGGGAAAGGTTTTTCTCTCTCCTTCAGATATGTAACTTTGGCCTCTTGTCCTGTCACTTTCTTAGCCTCTCATTCATTCACTTAGAACACTATGTGACATACATTTGATATCAAAAAATGTGTGTATGTATATGTGTGAACATATCTGTGTGTGCAGATGTGTGTGGATATGCATCAAGGCCAGAAGTTGAAGTCAAGGGTCCTCCATGATCACCCACTACCTTATATTTTTTAACACACAAATGGTCATTATGTCTGGAGCTTATGGTTAGAGTAGACTAGCTCTCCAGCAAGTTCCAGGGGTAATCCTACCTCTGCTTCTTCCCATTCTGGGTTTACAGGAACACACCACCAAGCCTGTCTTATATGTGGATGCTGGGAATCCAAACCCAGGTTGTACAGCAAGGATATTACTAACATCCCACAGACCCTCAAACTACTTTTAAATAAATGAATGAGTGATGGCAGGCAAATCTATGCATTTCTTAAGCATGATTGTATTACAGAATCAATTGGATGGCCTGTTACAAAATAGATTACCAAGCTTCACTTAAGAGATTCTGACTCAGTGGTTCTGGGACAGGAGCTGAAAATCTTCATTTCAAACCACATTGTCTGGGAGATGTCCAGGCTCTTGGGGGAAGGGGTGCAATCTGGGTACCAGTGTTCTACGTCAATATGGAAAGCCCTGAGTATTTCAAAAATAGCCGCAAATGGAATGGCATCTTTAAGTGTTTTACCTACCATTCGCCTAGAGGCATTTAGAAAGTGATCTTTCTCTAGGCTTATTTTATATGTTATAAAAACAACTTAACAGCATAAAATATAGGCATTTAAATTTTTTTGCTAGAAGGGATTGAAATTTCACTGCAAATTCAAAGAATCAGAGATGTCTGAATTAAATGTGAATTATTACTTTTTATTCAAAGTTTGATCTTTCAACAATGCAATAGGATTTTTAAAGCCACAATATTTACTATTTTACTCTAACCTGTCCTATTTTGATATTACAACAAACCAAAAAGGTCAAACTATCCCTTCTGGAATGGCTAAGAAGTAGACATAAAAGATTCTCTTTGTTTCTTCCTATCATCATAAATCCATTTGGAGAATCCAGATTGCCTTATTGCCTTATTCTCACTTTATCCCTGCATGATATAATTCTCCTTTATTCTCTCTCTCTCTCTCTCTCTGTCTCTCTCTCTCTCTCTGTGTGTGTGTTTGCATGCAAAGTGCCTATAAGGATCCATATTTTTAGTTAGTTTTCTTGAAAATATATTATTAATATCAGTTACCAAATATGTATGGATTGGACATTGGTAATATAAGTTATACCTTATAATTTTCATAATTGTGGCCTAATTATTTTTTTTAAAAAAGAGTTATAAGTTCTGGGAGAAGGGGGAGAGGGTGGGAGGGTGGGGCTGGGATGGGTAGAGGGAGGGGACTGTGACAGAGATGTAACTTGAAGTAATAAATAAAAAAAAAATTTAATGGAGCTGCTTAAAATTTTTGTTGTCATTTTGTTTTTGTTTCAAGACAAGGTTTCTCCTTGTTGCCCTGACTTTCCTGGAACTCACTCTTTCACTCTTTAGACCAGGCTGTCCTCAAACTCAGAGATGCACCTGTCTTTGCTCCCAAGTGCTAGAATTACTATTACCCCTATTATATCTCTTACTCTTATCAAAAAGCATCTTTTTGCAGCAGATGGAGACTATTACAGAGAGCCACAACTGGTCAGCATGCAAAAATAGTTGACAATGGGATGCCCAATCCTAACTGAGTCATTTACAACACAACTCCTACCCCTGAGGCTCAGGGGGAAAATATTAAGAAAGATGAGATGGAGAGATTGTAAGACCCAAAGAATAAAGATGTCTCCTGTGAGATAATGTCTTCTAGACATGACAGAGAAGCTGCACCCATGAAATTGCAATGATGTGGTCGACTAAACAAGACCTATGTAATCAGAACACCAGATGACATACTGGTATAGGTAGGGAAAGTCTCACAAGGTCCCACCCCTAGATGAAGAACTACAGATAATCAACGGCTGCTAAGACAGAGACAACCAGTTTACCTCAGGGATAGTCTCCCTGATAGGTTTTCCAATCTCATGTGGTCAGCCCTAAATATATGTACATAGGAGCAACACTTTAAGTGGACTCAGTAGGTTGTGTGTAAATACACACAAATATGTAACAATTACAAATAAAGAAGAAAAGATCATGAATTTGAGAGGAGATGTGTGGGGACATGGGAGGAATTGGCATGAGAGAAGGAGACATAGAAATGAGGTAAATAACTATTGTCCCCAAAAAACCAATGGGTGTTAAGGGCACCAGGCATGTATGTGGTGTGGACATATATGTAGGTGAAACACACCCATACACATAAAGTTTTCTTTTTCTTTTAAAGTTTGAGTCTTTCAACTTTTTAACACAGATGTCAATATCCATGTTAAACAATAGCATTCTTTATACTGTTCCAGATTTCTTTAATCCATAGCATTAGTAGGCATTTATGGGGTAGAAGACTTTGATAAGTAACAAGCAAGCATGTATATATTATGAAGAGTATATCATGCCTACCACATGGTTTCACACTAAGTTTATCAATACTCTTGTTCCAAAGGAAACCTAAGAGCATAATTCTAATTATACCTAATACATAGTATGGTAATTGTCATCTGAATATATAATAAATATTATATACTTTTCTGAATATCTCAGATGACTATTTTAGCTGTGTTGATATATCATCATCTCTCATAACCAGACTACACACAAAATTCTCAGTAAAATTTCTGACACAGCTTTAAACTAAATAACTCTTTAAATTTATCCATAACTCTGAAATTTTGATATAATCCTACAGCAGAGAAATAGTTAAAGTGTTGCTCATGGGGCAGCAAATATTATTTAGTCTAAAAAAGTGTTTTCTGATTTTAACTTTGTATTTTAAAAAAATCTCACATTTCCAAAGATTTAAGTTTCATACATAACTTCTCCTCAACCTGAGATGCCAGCTTCAGATTTATTTCAGTTGCTGTGTCTTACAAGACATGAAAATCAAACACTCCCAAATGTGATTACTAGTATTTGTAATTGAAAGTTGTAGTTTGAGTGCTAATTGCTCTTTGCTTACTCTACCATTCAAGGTATATGTAATTTTATACATTAGTAAATCATTGGCCTATCTATCAATTGGTTCTTTCTACAAGATGCAAGCAAACACAGATATCAAAATCCTTCATAGCAATAATCAAAACAAAAGTCTGATTAAAATCACTTTTAGGAAATGAAAACTGTTTTGTTTTGGGTTTTTTTTCCCCATAACTGTACAAATTCCCTAACTTTGATCCTGAGTAGATGGAGACTAACAGAAATCAGAAGAGGACAAAGGAGGGAACAGATACAGAACTCGGACTGGAGAGTAGACAGCATGTGAACAAATGAATTGTTAAGACGGGCACAGATGTTAGCAAGTGGCTACAGAGTAAGAAGCTTTGAAAGTCTGGGGATTGCTAACAGAGGAGGAAGAGGGCAAGCAAGATGATCATGCCTGGGAGGCGGGGGTTACAGAGACGAAAATGGCAGAATGATGTAGAAGTTAAGTAAGCCCTGAAGAGGAACAGGAGTCAGGAGCATCAGCCAAGGCCATGACTGTCAAGCTAATGAAGATGCAAGCGCCTGAGATGTTAAGCAAAATAGTCAGTGCATTTCAATGGTCCTAATAGGCCTAATTAACTGCTTTGGCTGGAACCGCCAGTAACAGAATGCAGCAGCTCCCAGAGCAATGTGAACAAACTGCCAGGAAGTCCACCAGTCTTAACTGAATGACAGCTTTGAGTTTCTTTAACCAGGTGTTTCTCACTGCATGCATGAACAGGCCAAGGTATGAATCTGAATGTGACTTCACCAAGTATACATGATATCAGAAAGAACATTTTTAAATAAAGCTATGAACTCTACTCCTGTTATTTGGGCACTAAACAGCAGCTTTCCTTAGGAGACCATTAATAGTTAAGGAATTTCAATTAATACATGTTTTGAATAATTTCTATACCAAAAAAAAAAAATTGAACTCCTAGGGGATCCAAGATGGCGGCAGTCGGCAGGGACACTTTTTGAGCTCAGGGGAAAATAGCAACAACATTGCAGAAATATAAACAAGCTGAGCAACATCCTGAGAAGCATGAACCTGCAGGGTCACACCCCGCAAACCCAGGGACTAGTGAAGGTCCCTCGTGGGACCCTCAGACACTCAGGTAAACAGACCTACCCAACCGCAGAAGTGGCTTGGAACCCAGACCAGGACTCCAGGTAGCAGGGAGCCGCAGAACCCAGTCCACCGGAGCAAAGAACCCAGGCAGTGGGGCACAGCACAGCGCGGACCCAGACAGCTGGAGCAGTGCAGCGAGTAACCCAGGCAGCAGGGAGCATTGCAGCATAAGGAGCATGCTGCAAAAGTGAGCAAGAGCCACTCAAAAACCAAGTGAGTGAGCAGGCTCGGGGCCCAAAGCAGAGGTCAGTGGCTTGGGACACAGCCTGGGAGCCCCAAGTGGAGACCAGGAGCGAGGGGCACAGTCTGGGGACCCACAGCAGAAATCAGTGGTTCAGGGCACAGGCCTAGGGGCCAGGGCAGACCCTGGCATGGATTCTGGCGCAGAAGCGGGCAAAAGCCATACAAATACTCAAGGAATAGCTAGCTCCAAACCTCAGACAGGGGTACTCACCAGCCTCCAGAGAACCCAGCTTCCACGGCAGCATTCCATACAGGAGAACAGCAAGCTCACCAAGATTTATCTCGAGCTGAGTGGCTGGAAGGGAGGCATATCTGGGCTTACCCAGAAAGGTGTTGGATATAAAGGTCCCTCTACTGGATATACAATAACTTGGAAAAACATTGCCCTCAAACAGGGCAGAGGGCTGCTCATCCTAAACCAGTACAGTCTCCCGAAGGTCTGATCACTGCAGGGTCTTGGGAGGTAGACCCACCTGCCAGATAGAGGTACCTCCTGAATACCTGAGCATACAATATTCACATGGTCACCACAACCCCCTGAAGAGGACCGGCAGTGCCAATGAAACAGTCCAGAAGACATCAGGAACGATCAGCTTAGGGCAACTAGAAGGGTGAAGGTCAGCAAAAGAACAAAACTGACAAAAATCATGGAAATATGACTCCAGTGAAATTCAGCAAGGGTAACACAGCAAGCCCTGAACAACCCACCACAGCTGAAACACATGAAAATGATGACAAATCTATACTTAGGAAAATGATGGGAGTCCTTTCAAGAAGAAATTAAATCACTGAATGAATACAAAGAACCATTAATTTTACAAATTAAAGCAATGGAGATTACCATTAGAGACCTCCAAGCCAATATAGCCCAACAAGAATAGGAAAGAGACAAGGCAATGAAAGATTTTAAAGATTTGCAGAAAAAGGCAAACAAATTGGAACGGGAAATGTATAAAACAAATAAAATGGTTCAAGGTGTGAAAATGGAAGTAGAAGCAATAAAGAAAACACAATCAGAGATAATCCTGAAGGTGGAAAATCACGGGAAGAGAACAGGAACTATAGACATGAGTATCAAAAATAGGATACATGAAATGGAAGACAGAATCTCAGGTGTGGAAGATTCAGTTGAAGAAATCAGTACAACAACCAAAGAAAATGAGAAATCTAAAAAAGTTCTCACCCACAACATCCAAGAAATCAAGGACTCAATGAAAAGACGGAACCTAAGAATTATAGGCATAGAGGAAAGAAAAGACTCCCGACTCCAAGGTCCAGTAAACATCTTCAACAAAATCATAGAAGAAAACTTCCCAAACCAAAAGAAAGAGATGCCAATAAAATTACAAGAGGCATACAGAACACCAAACAGATTAGATCAGAAAAGAAACTCCCCTCACCACATAATAATTGGAACTCCAAATGTACAGAACAAAGAAAGAATATCAAAAGCTGTAAGAGAAAAAGATCAAGTCACATATAATGGCAGACCCATCAGAATTACACCTGACTTCTCCTCAGAAACTTTAAAAGCTAGAAGGGCCTGAACAGATGTCCTACAAGCCTAAGAGAACATAGGTGCCCAGCCAGACTACTATACCCAGCAAAACTCTCTATCAACATAGATGGAGAAAACAAGATATTCCATGACAAAATCAAATTTAAACACTATCTACCCACAAATCCAGCCCTACAGAATATCTTAGAAGGAAAATTCCAACCCAGAGAAGATAACTACACCCAAGAAAACTGAGGAAGCAAAAAACTCCACTGCAGCTAAGCCAAAAGAAACACTCAACCACCACCTACATCAAAATAATATTAAATAACAACATTTGATCATTAATATCCATCAACATCAATGGTCTCAACTCCCCAATAAAAAGACACAGACTTACAGAATGGATCCATAAACAAGACCCATTATTTTTTTGCTGCATACAAGAAACGAATCTCACTAACAAAGATAGATGCTACCTCAGAGTAAAGGACTGGGAAAAGGTTTTCCAAGCAAATGGGCAAGGAAGCAAGCTGGAGTAGCCATTTTAATATCAAATAAAATTGACTTTCAAATGAGGTTAATCAAAAAAGATAGAAAAGGTCACTACATACTCGTTAAAGGAAATATTCATCAAAATGACATCTCAATATTGAATATCTATGCCCCAAATACAAGGACATCTACATTTTTAAATAACCTCTTCTGAAGCTTAAACCACACATCGATCCCCACACATTAGTAGTGGGAAACTTCAACATTTCATTCACAATGGGCGGGTCATTGAGACAGAAACAAAACAGAGAAATAATGAGTCTAAAAGAGGTCATGAAACAAATGGACCTAACAGATATCTAACATTTCACCCAAACACAAAAGAATACACCTACTTCTCAGCACCGCATGGAACCTTCTCCAAAATCGACCATATAGTTGGACACAAAGCATGCCTCAACACTTACAAGAAAATTGAAATAACCCCTTGTATCTTATGAGACTACCATGGAATAAAGCTGGACTTCAAGAACAACAGAAATAACAGAAAGCCTACACACACATGGAAATTGGACAACTCTCTACTGGATGACTACTGGGTCAGGGAAGAAATAAAGAAGGAAATCAGGGCTAGAGAGATGGCTCAGCAGTTAAGAGCACTGGCTGCTCTTCCAGAGGTCATGAGTTCAATTCCCAGCAACCACATGGTGGCTCACAACCATCCATAATGAAATCTGGTGCCCTCTTCTGGCCTGCAGATATGCCTGCAGACAGAACACTGTATACATAATAAATAAATCTTTAAAAGAAAAAAGAAGGAAATCAAAGACTTCTTATAATCCAACGACAATGAAGGCACAACATACCCAAACCTATGGGACACAATGAAAGCAGTGCTACCAGGAAAGTTCATAGGACTAATGCCTTCAAAAAGAAAATTGTGACAGCTTATATTAGAGAATTAAAATCAGAACTGAAAGAATTGGAAAAAAAGAAGGAAACACTCCTTCTGCAGAAGGCAGGAAATCATCAAATTTAGGGGTGAAATTAGCAACTTAGAAACAAAAAGAACAAAGAATCAAGGAACCAAGAGTTGGTTCTTTGAGAAAATCAATAAAACAGACAAATCGTTAGCCAAATTAACTAAAAGCCAGAGGGGGAAAAAACAAAATCAGAAATGAAAAGTGAAAAATAACAACAAACATTGAGGAAATCCAGAGAACTTTTAGGTCCTACTTTAAAAATCTGTACTCCACAAAATTTGAAAACCTAAGTGAAATGGACAACTTTTTTTTTTCTTTTCTTTTTTCTTTTTTATTTCTTCAAGTTACATCTCAATCACATCTATTCCCCCCTCCAGTCCCACCCTCCCACCTTCAACCCCCCCATCCTCTTCCCTTTTTTTTTTAAGTTTAAGGTATATCATATTTCCCCCTACAGTTTCCCCTTTCAGTCCAACAAATGGCTCTTTCTCTTATAATAATAAATACAATACAAAACAACAGAGGTAATTAGGCCACAGTTATGAGGGTTATATGGCTTAGCGTACATTCCCAATGTCCAGTCCATGTGTATTTGGCATCTGACTTTAACATTCTACTATCTAACCATCTCCATGAGTTTAAAGTTCTATATCTAACTCCACTTTCATACTAACTTGCAACATAATTTTAAAAACATCTTCTTAGATCCATAACACTATTTCGATTCCTAAACAACTCAAAATTTAATTATGAGACTCTAGCTATCTAGTCTTCAACCACCTCAGAGACCTGAGAGGGATAAATATATCTGATTTTATAGGAAGTGCAGGGCCCGTAGCTTCCAAAACTAAGAAATGACAAACCAGTGGCTGCCTGGACAGTTCCCATTTTCTCTCCATACATTACAGCATCAATCTTCAGTCATTTGGCCCCGTTTCTCTGATAGACATTGATTGTAGAGCAGGGGTTATGAAGGACTTACCTACCCTGTCTTGGCAGAGCTAGGCTGTCGACTTACCTGCTTCCAAGTTTTGTCCTTTTTGGACAGCAGTCTGTCTACAGTTGGAGCAAGGAGCTTTTCTTACCAAGAGATAGGCTTGTGACTAATTCAATCATCTCCCACTGGAGATTCTTCGATGCTCATCTTCTACTTGGGGTAGAATAGGGGGTGCTGGCAGGAGTTGATATGTCTCGATATAAAAAAATCTAAAGTTACGAAAACATCTTTGAATGCCATATTCTGCAGATCTCTTTAGGTTTTTGAAAAGGCCTTATCTATCTCTTATATTAGGGTAAGCAGATGTTGCTTGTCTCTTAGCAGATGTATTTCTAATTAGCTTAGAAAAGAACTATAATAGGCTGTCATAGTACCTAACAAAATGACCGGCTTGCATAACTATTAGTTTGCATTTCTTAATTATCCTAAACAGTTTATGCCAATTAGTAGTAAAAGGCTGAAACATCATATTTCATTTTTTTCTTTACCTCCTAACCCTTCCATCCCATTTCTCTGGGGTGGGGTGTCCTTATATAACAGTCTCTCATCTCAGTTGAGAGGTCGTATGAGGGCCAAGAGCCTTCTCATTCATTGGGGGTCTACGAGGCAGTACCACCAGTGAAAAGTGTCTCATTGCCCGGGTAAGAAGAACTAAAAAACAAATAAGCAGACAAACAGATAAAAAAGAATTAAAAAATAGTAAAAAATAAATAAATAAATAAAAATAAAAAGTCTATGTCCAAGTTCCCTTTGGTGTGTTAGTTGTAGTATGGATACCTTCTACTATATAGCTAAAATCCTACTATAAGTGAATAGATGCCATATGCATCCTTCTGAGTCTGGGTTAGCTCACTCAGGATGAGCTTTTCTAGTTCAATCCATTTGGCTGCAAATTGCAGCCCTATAACCCCTAAAGAAATAGAAACAGTCATTAAAAATCTCCCAACCAAAAAAAAGCCCAGGGCCAGATGGCTTTAGCACGGAATTCTACCGGACCTTCAAAGAGGAGCTACACCAATACTTTTCAAACTCTTTCACAAAATAGAATTTGAAAGAACATTGCCAAACTCATTCTATGAGGCCACAGTCACCCTGATTCCTAAACCACACAAAGACCCAACAAAGAAAGAGAACTTCAGACCAATCTCCATCATGAACATAGATGCAAAAATACTTAATAAAATACTAGCAAACCGAATTCAAGAACACATCAAAAGTATCAATACACCATGATCAAGTTGGCTTCATCCCAGGAATCCAGGGATGGTTCAACATACGAAAGTCTATAAACGCCATTCACCATATAAACAAGATGAAAGAAAAAAACCACATGATAATCTTGCTAGATGCAGAAAAAGCATTTGACAAAATCCAACACCCCTTCATGCTAAAAGTTCTGGAGAGAACGGGCATATAAGGACCGTACCTAGAAATAACAAAGGCAATATACAGCAGGTCAGTAGCCAACATCAAATTAAATGGAGAGAAACTTGAAGTATTTCCTCTAAACTCAGGGACAAGACAAGGATGTCCACTTTCACTCTATCTCTTCAATATAGTACTTGAAGTTCTTGCTAGAGCAATAAGACAACTAAAGGAGATCAAGGGGATAAACATTGGAAATGAAGAAGTCAAATTATCCCTATTTGCAGATGATATGATAGTATACATAAGCGACCCCAAAAATTCCACCAGAGAACTCTTACAGCTGATAAACACCTTCTGCAAAGTGGCTGGACACAAAATTAATTCAAAAAAATCAGAAGCCCTTCTTTATACAACAAACAAATGGGCTAAGAAAGAAATAAGGGAAACAACCCTCTTCACAATAGCCACAAACAACATAAAATACCTGGGGGTAACTCTAACCAAGCAAGTAAAGGACCTGTACAACAAGAACTTGAAGCCCTTGAAGAAAGAAATGGAAGAGGCTTTTAGAAGATGGAAAGATCTCCCCTGCTCATGGATAGGTAGGATCAACATAATAAAAATGGCCATCCTACCAAAAGCAATATATAGATTCAATGCAATTCCTATCAAAATACCAACACAATTTTTTATAGACTTGGAAAGACAACTTTCTTGATAGATTCCAACTAGCAAAGTTAAATCAAGATCAGGTTAACAGATTAAACAGTCCTGTAACCCCTAAGGAAATAGCAACAATCATTAAAAGTTTCCCAACCAAAAAAAGCCCAGGGTCAGATGGTTTCGGCACAGAATTCTACCAGACCTTCAAAGAAGAGCTAATACCAATACTCCTCCAACTCTTTCACAAAATAGAATCAGAAGGAACACTGTCAAACTCGTTCTATGAGGCCACAGTCACCCTGATTCCTAAACCACACAAAGACCCAACAAAGAAAGTGAACTTCAGACCAATCTCCCTCATGAA
This sequence comes from Lophiomys imhausi, assembly GCA_907164525.1. NCBI lineage: Eukaryota > Metazoa > Chordata > Mammalia > Rodentia > Muridae > Lophiomys > Lophiomys imhausi. The sequence goes on along the minus strand of CAJQZJ010033222.1, from coordinate 4,469,752 downwards.
CATAGATGCAAAAATACTTAATAAAATACTGGCAAACCGAATCCAAGAACACATCAAAAGTATCATACACCATAATCAAGTAGGCTTCATCCCAGGAATGCAGGGATGATTCAACATATGAAAATCCAAGAACATAATTCACATATAAAAAAGCTGAAAGAAAAAAACTACATGGTCATCTCCCTAGATGATGAAAAAGCATTTGACAAAATCCAACACCCTTCATGCTAAAAGTTCTGGAGAGAAAGGGCATACAATGACCATGCCTAGAAATAATAAAGGCGATATACAGCAAGCCAGTAGCCAACATCAAATTAAATGGAGAGAAGCTTAAAGCATTTCCTCTAAACTCAGGGACAAGACAAGGATGTCCACTTTTGTCATAACTCTTCAACATAGTATTTGAAGTTCTTACTAGAGCAATAAGACAGTTAAAGGAGATCAAGAGGATACAAATTGGAAACGAAGAAGTCAAATTATCCCTATTTGCAGATGATATGATAGTATGCATAAGCGACCCCAAAAAATCCACCAGAGAATTTTTACACCTGATAAACACCTTCAGCAAGGTGGCTAGATACAAAATTAATTCAAAAAAATCAGAAGCCCTTCTTTATACAAAAAATAAATGGGCTGAGAAAGAATTTAGGGAAATAACACCCTTCACAATAGCTACAAACAATATAAAATACCTGAGGGTAACTCTACCCAAGCAAGTGAAAGACCTGTACGACAAGAACTTCAAGTCCTTGAAGAAAGAAAATGAAAAGGCCATCAGAAGATGGAAAGTTCTCCCATGCTCCTAGATAGGTAGGATCAACATAATAAAAATGGCCATCCTACCAAAAGCAATATATAGATTCAATGCAATTCCTATCAAAATACCACCACAATTCTTTATAGAACTGGAAAACACAATTCTCAACTTCATATGGAATAACAAAAAACCCAAAATAGCTAAATCAATCCTGTACAATAAAAAACATCTGGAGGCATCACCATCCGAGTTTTCAAGTTATACCACAGAGAAATAGTAATAAAAACAACATGATACTTGTATAGAAACACACCAGTAGATAAATGGAATGGAATTGAAGACCCAGAAATGAACCCACACACCTATGGTCACTTAATTTTTGACAAAGAAGCCAAAACTGTACAATGGAAAAAGGACAGCATCTTCAACAAATGGTGCTGGTCCAAGTGGATGTCCACATGTAAAAGAATGAAATTAGACCCATACTCATCACCTGGTAAGTCCAAGTGGATCAAAGACCTTAACATAAGGCCGGACACACTAAATCTACTAGAAGAGAAAGTAGGGAAAAACCCTCGAAATCATTGGCACAGGTGACAACTTCCTGAACAGAACATCAACAGCTCAGGATATAAGACCAACAATCAATAAATTGGACCTCATGAAACTGAAAAGCTTCTGTATGGCAAAAGACACTGTCATTGGAACAAAACAGCAACCTATAGATTGGGAAAAAAATCTTCTTCAACCCCACATCTGGAAGAGGGCTAATATCCAAAATTTACAAAGAACTCAAGAAATTAAATGCCAAGAAACCAAATAATCCAATCAAAAAATGGGGAACAGATCTAAACAGAGGATTCACAAAGGAGGAATCCCTAATGGCTGAGAGACACTTGAAGAAATGCTCAGCATCCTTAAGCATTAGAGAAATGCAACTTAAGACAACTCTGAGATTCCATCTCTCACCTGTCAGAAGGGCTAAGATCAAAAGCTCAAATGACAGCACATGTTGGTGAGGTTGTGGAGAAAGGGGAACATTCCTCCATTACTGGTGGGAGTGCAAGCTCATACAACCACTATGGAAATCAGTCTGGTGATATCTTAGAAAATTTGGAATAGCTCTACCTCAAGACCCACCCATACCACTTCTGGGTATACATCCAAATGATTCCTCACCAAATCACAAGGAAGTTTCCTCATCTATGTTCATCTATATTCCACAAGGAAGTTTCCTTATCTATGTTCATCCAGTTCATAGAAACTGGAAACAACCTAGATGTCCCTCAACTGAGGAATGGGTAAAAAAAAAAAAAAAAAAGTGTGGTACATCTACACAATGGAATACTACTCAGCCATGAGAAACAAAGAAAAAAATCATGTAATTTGCAACCAAATGGATGGAATTAGAGAAGCTCATCCTGAGTGAGCTAACCCAGACTCAGAAGGATGCACATGCATCTATTCACTTATAATCGGATTTTAACCATATAGCACAGGATAACTATACTACAACCAATGCACCAAAGGGAACATGAACATAGACTTTGTTTCCTGTCAGTGAGGCACTTTTCCCTGGTGGTGCTGCCTTGTAGGCCCCCAGTGTATGAGGAGCCTCTTGGCCCTCATATGACTGCTGAACTGGGGCTGGGGACTGTTATGTAGGGAGACTCCACTGCAGAGAAGTGGGATGGAAGGGATGGGGGTAGAGGGTGCGAGGGCAGGACTAGGATGGGTGGAGAGAGGACACTGTGATGAAGATGTAACGTGAGGTAATAAATAAATATTTTTTTAAAAATTGAATTCCTAAAGCAATTCTCCATGCAGGCTATAAAAGAATCCACAGGATGTCTTTGTAAGTCATATTTGCAGTTATTTTCAGGAATCAGGAAATGAATATTGAATTTTCCTCTTCTAGCCGTGAACTTGACTCCTGAAAGTATATCAGAAGTACATAGAGAAACTCAAACATAGGACATAACAGTGCACACTTGTAACCCTCGCATTTAATAGACTGAGGCAGAAGTATTGACACACATTAAAGGCTAGCCTGGACTTCTCAGTGAGTTCCAAGTCCAGCCTGAGCTACTTAGTGAGACTTTTATCCCAAAATAACAACAGCAGCAAACAATGTAAGTTTTGATGAGTCTTGAGTGGAATGTGAGATTGAGAATGTCTTTGCCATCATCACTCCTGGTCCATGAGGTAATTGAAGAAGGAATGAGACTCACTGTACTGCTCTGTGGCAAGGACTCAACAAGGAAGTTGTGACTGCTCATAACACAATGTGGAAAGGTGACTGAAGTACCACAAGGATTTCTCAGGGCCTCATTCAACCTATACTCTTATTTCTTTGTGTAAATGGTAAATGGCTGGTCATAACACAGTCTGAGCCCACTTGGATTCTCTCTCAAGAAAATGACATACAATAGCATGCTGTTTAATCATGCTTATTAATTTGTGAATGCACCCAATGAATTTAAGCTGCTTTATGGGCTGGCATTGATGGACCTTGTTACATCTCCCTTCATATAAGCCCCACTTATTCTTTCAGCTCCTGAGTGTGTGGCCAATGCTTTGAAATGACAAAAAGGGGGACTGTCTATATTTGAAATAGAAATATAAGGCAGCAGGATGGTTTAACCAAAGCGATTTTTTTAAAGCAAAGACATGGTTTCAGATCTAAGAGAAATATGTTATCAAAAGCATACTTCCTAAAAGCTAATGTTAGGAAAGGAAGATAAACATAAACTTTTGTAGATTCATGAAAGCCATCTTGTATGAGAATACCATCTAATGAAAGCTTAGAAAGAACTACTTGATAAGGAAACACATGGGTTTCACAGCCAGAAATCAACTAAGGGTCTGTATGTGTATACCTAGTTGATGAATATTACCCATGACTTGTAAGTGTATTTAGAAATTAAAGCCAATAATTGTTAGATATGAATAAAGTTTGTCTTGAAAACCACAACAGGCTTATGAGAAGAATAGTACTATAATGTTATCATGAACTCTCTCATTTTGACTTTAGAGTTAAATTTTCCACTGATCCAATATTATCTATTAAAAAGGAGAAGCATTCCAACTGTCCCAGAGAGAAAATTTTCCTTCCAATAAGGAGTGTCCCAAGACAATAATAATCAGCTCTCTCTGATCATGAGTTCCACATTCTACCAACCATCCTGACATGAATCACACTTCTTCTCACATCTTCCATCTTGCAGATTGAATTATTTCCTATGAAACTCTTTTTTGTTTGTTTGATAAATCAGTCCAACCAGTCTAGAATCCTAGTGAAGAGCCATTTTCCATTAAACTGGGACCCTTGCTAGCAGAGAAATTTAAATATTAATTATCAATCGACATGTTATTACTTGTCAGCAAAAAGAAAAAGCTAAACAACAGCTATTGAAATGTAATTTCAAGTCTATAGATGAGAAACCCTATCCCGAAACTTAAATGCAGTTAATATGAAATGACTGTAGAAAATGAAGTGGGAATGGAAACAGGAAAATGAGGACCCAGGCAGTGAGTGCACTAGCCTCAAAGACCATTGGAGTGATGCCTCACAGGAAAAAAAAAAAAAAATGGCCATCACTTCTTCCCTCTGGATGAAGAAACTGAAGCTGGCAGAAAGGAAATAGTATACCCAAGTCCCCACAAATGGTGTGTGAAAAAACTGTAAATGGAATTTCTGACTCTCAGATCTGTGCCCTCGCCCTAGTGAGCAGAGTATCTTCTGAGAGCCATATTTTAATATCAATCTTGAACTTAAGACCTGAGAATTCAAACACAAACATGATGGGACACCTTTAATGAAGAAGAGTCACCAATGCACCCAATCATCCCTCCCTCTTGTGGTTCATGCAGTGAAAATGTTTTATTTAATATTAAATCTAGTAGGAGAAAGAATCCAGTGGGGATCCAAATGTGAAGACTTGGCAATATTGTCAAGTGCTTATCACTGACTCCAACAATCATCATGAAAAGACTGAAACTTCCCTAATTAAAGGAGCCTGGGGAAGGCATTCCTGGAATAGCACTCCTCAGTCATATGACTCCAGCACAGAACCTCCACAGAAACTATACAATTTCCTTGGATAAGAAAACCCTAATAAAATCCCCTAACAGCATTACTGGCATAAACCATTTCTTGCATAAATGACTAAAGAAAATCACTTAGTGGGATCACTAAAATATTAAGAGATTTGGAGAAGTCCCTAGTATAATGTAAGGACACAGCTGCAGAAAAAGGAAAGGTCTGCTGTATAATACCAGGACCCATTGAAAGGAATCTATCTTTTCTACTCCACTAAAAAAAAAACAAAACAAAACAAACAAACAAAAAAACACTTGATCTGATAAACACTTTCAGCAAAGCAGCAGGATATAAAAGCAACATGAAAAAATCAGCAGTCTTTCTGTGTACCAGTAACAAACGTGCTGAGAAAGAAATCAGTATTAAAAATCCCCACTTACAATAGCATCAAACATTAAAATTTTTAAGAATAAACTTAATCTTTATATATTTTAGGAAGTTTCCACTGCACGGGGTTTCCATATCATCCCTTCGATACCCCCCAGTACTAGCCGTCTCTCCCTGCGTCCTTCTCTCAACCTTATCTCCCCTTCCCCTTCCCAACTGATCCTCTCATTCCCTTCCCTACCTTCTCCCCAGTACACCCATAAAATCCATTCTATTTTCCACTCCCAGGGAGATATGTGTGTCCCCCATAGTCCCTTCTTTTGTACCTAATTGATCTAGGTCTATGAATTGTAGGTTGGTTATTATTTATTTGATGGCTAATATCCACATATAAGTGAATGCATATCATATTTATCTTTCGGGGTCTGGGTTACCTCATGCAGGGTTAGTTTTTCTAGTTCCATCCATTTGCTTGCAAGTTTCATAATGTCATTTTTTAACAGCTTAGTAATACTCCATTGTGTAAATGTACCACATTTTCTTCATCCATTCTCCTATTAAGAGATATCTAAGTTGTTTCCAGTTTCTGGCTATTATAAATAAAGCTGCAATAAAACATGGTTGAGCAAGTGTCCTTGTGGTAGGATGGAGCATTCTTTGAGTATGTGATTAAGAGTGATATAACTGGATCTTGAGGTAGGTTGATTTCCAACATTCTGAAGAACCACCATATTTCTTTCCATAGTAACTGTTTAAGTGTGCACTCTCACCAACAGTGGATGAATATTTCCCTTGGTTCCATGAACTATTACTTTGTGTTATTGATCTTATTCATTCTAGCATTTTAAGATAGAATCTCAAAGTAGTTTTGATTTGCACTTCCCTTATGGCTAAGGATGTGGAACATTTCTTTAAGGGTTTCTTAGCCATTTGAGCTTCTTCTATTGAAAATTGTTGTTTAATGCCCTTATACCTTTGTATATTGATACAAAATTAGTAGTTTATTTG
>CAJQZJ010033222.1:4437496-4463158 GCA_907164525.1 Lophiomys imhausi | reverse complement strand
ATGGCATTCAAAGATGTTATCTTAAATCAAGATTTTTTTTTGATATCAAGACATATCAGCGCCTGACAGCACCCCCTATTCTACTCCAAGTAGAAGATAAGCATCGAAGAACCTCCACTGTAAGATGGTTGAATTAGTGGCAAGCCTATCTCTTGGCATGAAAAAACCCCTTGCACCAACTGCAGATAGACTGCTGTCCAAAAAGGACAACACTTGATAGCAGGGAAGTCGACAGCCTAACTCTGCCAAGACAGGGTAGGTAAGGCCTTCATAATCCCTGCTCTACAACAAATGTCTGTCAAAGAAACAGGACCCAAAGGCTGAAGACTGATGCAGGAATGTATGGAGAGAAAATGGGAACTGTCCAGGCAGTCATTGGTATGTCCTTTCTTAGTTTTGGAAGCTGCAGGCCCTGCACTTCCTATATAAGCAGATATATTTATCCCTCTCAGGTCTCTGAGGTGGTTGAAGAATAGACAGATAGAGTCTCATAGTTAAATTTTGAGTTGTTTAGGTATCAAGAGGGTGTTATAGATCTAAGAAGATACTCTTAAAAGTGTGTTGCAAGTTAGTATGAATGTTGAATCAGATATAGACCTTTAAACTCATGGAGATGGTTAGATAGTAGAATGTTAAAGTCAGGGGCCAAATATGTATAAACTGGACATTGGGAAGGTATACTGGGCCATTTAACTCTCATAAATGTGGCATATTTATATCTGTTGTTTTGTATAATACTTACTGTTACAAGAGAAGGAACCATCTGTTGGACTGAAAGGGGAAACTTCTGGGGGGGAAGAGGGTGGAAGGGCGGGATAGGAAGGGGGAATAGGGAGGGGTTTGTTACTGAGATGTAACTTGAAGAAAAAAAATAAAGTATTTTTAAATAAATAAATAAATAAATAAAAGCTGAAAAAAAATACTTAAAGCACAAAAAAAAAAAAGAAAATTGTTGTTTAGATTTGTACCCCATATTTTAATTGGATTATTTGGCTTTTGATATTAAGTTTCTTGAGTTCTTTATATATTTTGGATATTAGTCTTTTATTAGATCTGGAGTTCAGTCCTAATGAAGTCTTCTAATAATGGGGAATACGGAGTCATAACTGGACATCTATTATCACCAAATGAGGCTTCCAGTATTGGGACTGGGTTGCATTCAATTGAGCTGTTGGGTCAAAAGGGTCCCATCGTTGTCCCCAAACAACCCAGACTGTTGCTAAGATAGTGAGTGGGTTGCTCTCCACAGATTCACAATGAGGCCTCATTCCCAAGAACAACACCCATCCACACAACTCATTGGACATGGAAAAGTCAAGCTGGTATTCTAGTGTCTTTGGTGCTAGAAGGTACTCTAGAGGCTACCAAAAATAAAAACAAACAAAAAAAAAAACATAAACACCAACCCAGCGAGAAAATCCTTGATGTACAATCTGCCCTGCCTACAAGATGTGCTAAGACAATGGTGGGAGTAGCCAGCCAATGTCTGATTTGACTTAAACCCCAATCCACAAGATGGAACCCATATACAATACTGCTTGGGTGACCCTGAGACTAAATACCAGAAATGTAGGAGAAAACAAAACACTACTGGTCTAAAAAATAGTATCAATAAAATGATTCCTTAATGATATTTTGCTGTACTCATGGATCAGTACCTTATTCAGTCATCATTAGACAAACTTCCTCCTGCAGCAGATGGGAATAGAGGCAGAGACCCACAGCTAGATAGTACATGGGTAGAGAGTCCTTGGAACACACAGCTTTAAATGGGTTGTTTCCATTAAAACCCTTCTCTCAGAGCTCAGGGAACCCTGTGGAAGAGGAGGCAGAAAGAGTGTAAGAGCCAGAAGGGATGGAGGACACCAGAGAACAAGGCCTTCCTAATTAATAAGCAAGATGCATATGAACTCATAGAGACTGAAGCAACAAGTACGTGGCCTGCACAAGTCTAACCAGGTCTTCTACATAAATATTACAGCTTTCAGCTTAGTATTTTTATCACGCTCCTCAGTGTATGAATGAGTGGGTTGCTGATTCTTATGCCTGCTCTTGGGGCTTTTTTCCTTCTGTTGGCTTGCCTTGTCTAGCCTCAATGTGATGGCTTTTGTTTTGTCTTATTATATTTTATTTAATCATATTTGTTTATTATCTCTTAGAAGCCTTCTCCTTTCTAATGAGAGACAGAAAGGGAATGGATTAAGAGGGGAGGAACTAAGCCGGGCGGTGGTGGCGCACACCTTTAATCCCAGCACTTGGGAGGCAGAGGCAGGCGGATCTTTGCAAGTTCGAGGCCAGCCTGGTCTACAAAGCGAGTCCAGGACAGCCAGAGCTGTTAAACAGAGAAACCCTGTCTCGAAAAACCAAAAAAAAAAAAAAAAAAAAAAAAAAAGAGGGGAGGAACTGAGAGGAGCATAGTGGAAACTGTAATCAGGATATATTCTATGAGAAAATAAAAGGGAGGGAGGAGAATAAACCTCACCATGGAGGTGAAAACCTCTACAATGAAAATTTTAAGAGACTAAAAATACTAAAGATGACACAAGACAGTGATGGAAAGATCTGCACTCATGGAATGACATAATTTTGTAAAAATGAGTTATATTACCAAAAAGTATCTACAGTTTCAGTGCAATCCCCATCAAAATTACATTCTTCACAGAAATGGGAAAATATCCAAAACCTCATATGCAAACAACAGGACCCCAAATAGTCAACACAACTCTGAGCAGAAAGAACTATGCTGGAGTAATTATATCACCTGGTTTCATAGGACCACATTATATGCAATTTCCTTTATTTATTCATCTTTTATCATATATATGAAAATATATGTTCATATATATGGCAAATAAATTTTAACAACTGTTTCTCAAAAAATAAATACAAATTATACACACACACACACACACACACACACACACACACACATATATAATGTTTAGCAACCCTAACCATCAAGGAAATCCAAATCAAGCCTACGCTGGATTCCATTTTAATTCAGTCAGAGTGGCCATCTGTGCACCACTTAACCTTCATCGGGAAGCTTCTTCTTACAGTATATAACTAACAAGGAGATCAACAACTTAACAATGTGTAGAGAGGAAGAGACTTTGGAGCACTCAGTCCTAATTGGAATGTCTTTATTAAACCCCTCTCCCAAGGCTCAGGGATCTGTGAAGAAGACGACACAGAAAGATTGTCAGAGCCAGAGGTGATGGTTGACTCCAAGAAAACAGTGTCTTCCAGACACAACATGTGGGCTCACAGAGACTGTGACAGCACGCCCAAGTCCTGCCTACACAAGTTAAAACCAGACAAAATCCCAGCACTGAGAAGGGAGAGCGAACAAAAAGTCCCACCCCTAACCAAGAAGCTATTTGCAACTGATACCTGCTGGGAAAGCGAAAATCAGTTTACTCCAATGCAATGACACCAGGTATATTAACCATACTTCAGGGCAGGCCCAGCAGAAAACATACTCCAAGATTTTGTATACTTTCTATATTGATTTGGTACTTTATGCCTTATTGGTTTTTGTTTTTGTTTTGTTCTGTCTGGTTGTTTGTTTTGATTTTTTGAGAGAAAGAGAAAGACAAAACATGAAATTGGGTTGGTACAGAGGTGGTGAGAATGTAAGAGGAGTTGGATAAAGAGAATGAATATGATCAGAATATATTGTATGAAAAAATTTAAATAATAATAATAACAAAGAAAATTTCAAAGAATAAATAAAAGTATTACATTGAAAATAAAAGAAATGTATATGACATGAGAACAGAAGGAGGGAGTGGAGGGAAGGGACCAGCAGAAGAAAGAAGGAAGGACAAGGAATGATGATGAAAAAATATAAGCAAAGAACAATGCATGAATGGAAATGGCAGGATGAAGTCATTATTTTGTATAACTAACAAAACTGAAATATATTTGCTCATAATATAGAGTCAAGAATTGGCATATTCAAGAATTTGGGATACATCTTACAAATCTAAGAAAGTTATGTGCAACATTCTGGAGTGAGCAATGGATATTTGGGTGCAAACACAAATTTAGACATTATCAACACACAGTATTTAAAAATCTGAAACAAGGGTGGTATAGGCAAGAAAAATGAAAACCACTTCACAACACTGTAATTTCCACACCTTATAAAGAGGGGAGTATTCAAGAAGAACCCAGAATAAATGGTGGTTGAGGCAGGAAGAATATATTATATGTTACTTCCCACAGCCATGTGTAGAAAGCACCTCAAAAATGAGTGGTCATTAATATTCAATGCCCAGTTACTAGACCTACACACACATACTAATCTCCCCTTCTAAATATTCTTTATCTCAGCAGATGATCTAAGTATTTGATTAAATAGTAAAAATCAAAACACTTGGAATTATTCTTAGCATATAATTTATTTCACTTTCCACATACACTCCCAAAAATTACTGTTGACTTGCTTGGTAAATATGATCACTTCCCATAATTCTGCTCCATCCATCCTGGTCCAGGTTTCCATCTCTCCTCCCTTCAACCATGGTGATAGCCTCAAAGAGAGGCAGATTGTACTGCTATCTGTTCCCTTATGGTTGACCATTATCTCCAAATAGTCATAACGATTTTAAGGTACAAGTACACTGTAATGGGAGGTAGATTTCTTTAGTGAATATGGAGGGGCTTCTGATACAGTCTCTTAAGAGGGGCATGAAGATCAGTCTGGCACCTGTGGTACCTGGCATGGCAGCACATGGACTAAAAAGGGTTTCTGGACTTGCTATTGCTTTCAGCTGCTAAATAGTAGCTGAAGTGGGCAGAGCCCAGATTAGGCTGAAGCCAGGTGAAACGTTGAGAGACAACGCCCTATTTCAGGATGTGGGGGTGGAGCCCAGGGTCCCTGAGCTTGAGACTATGAGGTGCGAAGTGGCATAGGGCATTTGCTGGAGCCAAGGCAGCTCTGACTGAAAAGCAGACTTCAAGCAGAGCTGTGTGTAAGGGGAGTTAGGTTAATATAAATTAGATTTAGTTAATATCTAGGGGTTTCTGATACAATCTCTTAATCCAGGGCATGAAGATCAAATTGGCTGTGGGCAATTAGCTTATCAGTTTATGGACTAAAATCAAGGATGAAGCCTGGTGAAAAGAGTAGAGTCTCTACGGACTAAAAACAAGGTTTATGGCCTGGCATTGTTTTCAGCTGCTAAGTGGGTGGAACCCAGATTAGGCTGAAGCAGGTGGAACAAGGAGAGATCCTATTTAAGGACAAGTGGATGGAGGTGGGGGGAAGCCCATGCTAGAAAGCTCCCATGCTAGAGCATTCTCACGCTAGAAACGACCACTAGTTGGTATCATCTGATGGAGAAAATGCTGGTGGACTGACCGCCAGGTCTCCCTGAGGCAAAAAGAAGCTGTTGAGCAGAGAAGGCCTCAGCAAAACAACAAAAGGCCAAGGACTAAACCCTGTGGCACAGCTTTTGCTTAGAGGGGTTCAACCGGTCCAAACAGTGGCCTGCATGGAACTGTGGCCAGCTTCAAAGACTGAGGCTGAGCGGCAGAGTTGCTGATACAAACTGAATAAGCTGGCTTACAATGGCCAAGGTCTCCCAGAGAGAAGGAAGCCCCAAGCCTCATTTAAGGTGAAGTCACCACAGCCAATTTACCCTAAAGAACCTTTGTCCGAGATATTCCAGAAGAAAGACTGTTAACTAAGTGCTTTAAAGGATCTACTCCAGAGACTGTGTTCCTGACTACTGAGGACCTGCCCCAGAGACTGTATCCTTCTGAAAGGTTATAAAAATAGTTGTTATAGTTATCAATAGGTTTAGAGGTTATGTACATAATAGCGGTTGTAGTCATTCTTAGGGCTAGTAGTTAAGTAAGTGTTTATATTTGTTATAAGTGTTTATAGTTATTAATAAATACTTATTGGATAATTTAAAAGGTTTGGCTTCAGCTGTGCAAACAAAATCAGCTCCAAACACCAGGGAGAAGAGCCTTGGCCATGAGGTGGGACAATATCTGCCCTGAGGGGTTCAGCCAGTTAAAACAGAGGACTGAGTAGAACCTCTACTGGCTGGCCCTGCCGTGACAGTTACAGCAGAGCAAATGAGTGACCAAGACAAACTGACCTATGGGTAGCTGAGGATCACAGAGAAAAGAAGACCTGAAACCTAAGTTGAAGAGAAGCTGCTATAACAATGGAATAGCCAATTGCCCTCAAGGACAAACGCCTGAGGTGGTCCTGTAGACAGATGGCTGACTAAGGCCCTCAAGGACCAGTGCCTGAGGACTTGCGCCTGAGACTGTATCCTTCTAAAGGGTTAGGGTTAGTTGTTAGGCAATAGGTGTTTATAGTTATTAACAGGGTTAGTTATTAAGTAATAGGTGTTTATAGTTATTAATAAATACAGTTGTTAAAAAAAGTTTTGTTTTCAATTTCCAGTACCCCAAAACACAGGCACCTTCTCATTTGAGCAGAACACAAAGGGTTTTGAGCATAAAATCTGGGTTCTTTTTGGAAAGACATTTATTTGATGTTCTATTTTTGAGGATTTTACTCATGTAGATATGAACTTAAATGAGTTATTTTCTATTGTTATTATTACAAATTTCCCAACAGTTAATTACTCAAAATAACATATACTTAATTTATACATCTGTGGGTTAGAAGTCTAATCCACTGAATTGAGTTCTTTGCAGGGCTATATTCCTTCCTGGAGGCTTTGGGGAAGGACATGTTTCCTTGTGTCCTGCTATCGTCTAATACTTTCCAGCAATTCTTGGCTAATGGTTCCTTCCTCCATCTTCAAAACCAGAAGAATCCCATCAATCCAGTCATTTCTCCATGATCCCATCTCTTTCACTAGGCATGCCTTAGAAAGGGTCTCTGATTGTAAGGACTCAATGCCTAGACTGGCCTTATCCTGATAAGTTTAGTCACATCTGAGAAAGTTCCTTTGCCATGGAAGTTAACATAGTTACAGGCTCCAGGGATTAGAGCACTGGCTCTATGGATGGGATGTTTTCCTTCCTACTGCAGAAGAGAAGACTATATCTTCTCCAGAAAGAGGCACGCCCACACTGCTTCCATCTTTATCTTCCCAGAGTCATTAGACATCCTTCCCCTTAAATTGGAGGTTCCTCCCTTCTACTTTGTTCCATATCTTGCACACCATGTTCTGCACTTTACAAAAAATAGTTCCTTTTTCTTTCCAATTTACAATCACATTTAATACAATTTTCATTGCTTGTCTATGATTTAAATCTTGTAACCTAGGAGCTTTGAATTTTTTCGTGTTTACACACACACACACACACACACACACACACACACACACCATGCACACATACAAATAAGTGTTTAACTGAAGTTATCAAAATGTATCAAAGTAGGTAGAGTTGGGAAAGGAATTTTCCAAAACAAATCACTAAATGTTTTCATCAAAAATCATTCTGGGCATGTTGGAAATAGTACTCCCTTACAGGCTTTTTCAAAAACTCATTTGCTACGTAAAATCTGGCATCCCATTCACAGTCTGCTTTGATCTTCTTCCCAGAAAGCCCCATCACAGATGCTGGGAAAAAAAAAAACCTGGGAATCTGGTTTCTCCATTTAATTAATATATAAGGAAACTGAGGCTGGGTAATGTGAAGATAGATAAGAATATGAAGGTTTATTTGGTAGATAAAAAGCAGTTCAAATTATTGGACATTACTCAGTTTCCACAGGAAAAGAATCTTACACGACCATGCTTCTGACAACAATCTAGTCCATAGCTTAACCTTGAGAATGGAGAATGACCACAAGCCAGTGGAGCCGAAGGCCAGAGGAGAGAGCAGTGTCGCTTAGCTGGTGGATCAATAATAACCAAGCCCACATGATCTCTCAAGCAGAGGTAGTTGCGTTCAGCATGGCTTCCTCCATACCGTGGACTTTTAAGCACATTCAGCCGCATCTTGCTTGTTTTGTTTGTTTGTTTGATTTTGTTTTTTTAATTAATAGGCAGGTTGATAAACTTTCTTTTGAGAATTTCACCTCTGATGCTCAAATGAATTTACATGAGCACTCTGTATAACTGTACTTTCTCACCAGTGTAGAAACAGGTGGAGGCAGGCAGTTCAGCTCCTCCCATGGCCTGTACCTCACCTCATTGCTACTTGATCCCTCCTTTACCATAGGCTCCCTCAGTCTTTGATATTGCTGGTACTCACACATGCTCCTGCCTCAGATCTCCTCCTACTGAAGGTAGGCAAACAAGGGAAGCTGTAAAGGCTCATTAGATAAACCAACAGTCTGTCATATAGACTGATGAAATTTTAATTTTATTTTAAGTCTAGGAGTGTCTCAGCAAAAATTTTACACACAAACTGGCTCACACATCATCTCGTACCTGTTACCATCCCATAAGGAAAAATGGCTCCAGAAAGTTTTTCTTGGGTTCCTTAGGCATCTGTTTCCTGGGTCCTAGCGTAAGCAAAGGTTTTAGACGGCCTTCAAGAACTGACAGCAATACAGCACATAGGCACTACAGTATGGACTACAGCCAGAGACGACCACTGTCACATGACAAGACAGCGTTGTATGTTTGATGCAGTAATACGCACAAATCACAAATCAGACCACTGGATGTTTGATTCCAGTGACAACTGGTGGACATTAAATCTTCCAACAACAACGACAACAAAAAAGGTATGGATTTAAGAGTCTAACAAGCTATCCTTTGGCAGGGGTTTGAGATTGAGCCTAACATCCTGGGCTGGGATGCACCAGAGTTGGCTTGTGAGCAGACAGTGATTGGATTATATGTTATGTCTTCTTTTCTGGTTTCCTCCCACTCTATAAAGAGACTAGAGTGTCTTGGTCAAATAGGCAATTTCCTACATGTATGGCCACATCAGTAATGTGGTAGGAAGGAGCCCAAAAAAAATTTAATGCATGAAAATAATAGTCTCCCAAGACTTTAGTTTTCTATTCAAGAAGAACCTAAGAGTCTTGTGAAGATAATGAAGCTAAATGATATTGGCAAAGGAAAAAAATCTCTCTCTCTCTCTTTCTCTATCTCTCTCTCTCTCTCTCTTTCGGGTCTCAAGTAATTACAGGCAGCAACACTATGCCCAGTTAATTTCTCTTTTTTAAGTCTGAATTTCTTCCCATTATATACATACATACACACACGTATACATTTACATACATATTGAATGTTATCGTATAATTCTGCATCCAGTGAGGTGATTCTATCCTTTCTGTACCTCATTCTGTTGATGTGACATACCACACTGACTTACATGCATATGTTGGACTGCCCTGTACTCAGAGATAGATGCCATTTCATTCTGGTGAGTGGCCCTTTAATGTGTTACTGCTTTTGGTTATAGCTTTATTTTATGAAGATGTTTACAACTATGTTCATCAAGGATATTGGCCTATAATATCCTTTTCTCATCATGTTCTTATCTAGCTTTGGTATCAAAGTGACACAAACCTCAGAAAACAAACTTTAAAGTGTTCCTTCCTCCTTAATTTCTTGGACAAGTTTGAAAATAATCACTATTCATTCTCCTTTGTGTCTGGCAGAGTTCACAAAGCAAGCCATGAAGCAGGATCTTCCGCAGAGCCCATGGCCCCAGTCCCAGACTCTGACCAGTGGTGTTGATGGTTTACCCATGCAGTTGCATAACATTTTTTTTCTGACATGACTCTGTAACATCCTTTTCTAGGAGGTAGGCAATGAGAGAGAGTCTGATCCCCTGGACTTAATTTCTTCCTCATTGAATTAATGAGTCTACTCTCCTTTTCTCTCCTCTCACCTTGTATGGCCCTGCCTCCTGGGCATGGACCTCTGTACAAATGAAAAGGAAGGTCATTACAGTCATGAAAGGGGACAAGCTGAGATGAAGGTTCCATGTAGAGAGATGTTGGGGTAGTGTTAAGCATTCTAAATGTTAATAGTGTTAAGCATTCTAAATGTTAATTAATTGGTCCTGCTTGCTGTCTGTTACTTACATTGAATCTGATTGGTTAAATAAAATGCCGAGGCCTGAGATTGGGCAAAGACAGAGAAAGGTGGGACTTCCTGGGATTAGAGCAGGAAGCCTGCCCTTTAGATAGAGGATTAAAGCATTCCAGCCAGCAATAGGGGGAAGAAGAAGACACACGCCATGGGTTAGAAAATAGAACCTCATTCCAAATGGCAGGAACATCCGCATGGCATGGAAAATGGCAAGGGGACGTATGTATATATGGGGTCATATTTGGGTAATATAATTAAGAGCTACCTTAGATGGGCCAGGAATGCACAACTCAGGCCAAGGCTTGTTAGAAATCCATGTGGTATCTGTGTACTTATTTATAATGGCTGTTTAAAGATTAACAACTGCCAAACCAACTACTGATAATAAATACTGGTTAAATAGTTTAATTAGCTTATATATTTTTTTTACATATGGCATCCAACTACAGCAATTAGAATACATGCTTACAGCCTGAGAAGACCAGGGTGAAAGCCGGTTTCCTAGTCAAAGAGCGGGGAACCGAACCCAAATGCATTTCAAAGGTGCGGCTAACTTAACAAAAGCTACTGAGTTGCAGCAAAGGTGGAAAGCTTAGCTCTCCTTACATACTAAAAAACTGGCAGTCTTCTAAACAGAATTTGAGAGTGGAATTAATAGCCAAGATTAAAAATGGAGGAATTCATAGTGCCTCAATACTTTTGGATTCCAATTGAGTTTGTTCCTCTTAGCATGCAAATGATTTTTGCCCTGACAATTGTGGTTCTGTGTATCATTTTTGAGAAAGTTCAGACTAGGATACTCTTAAAACGTAGAATTTACAGATGGAATGCTAAATTGCCAACAATGATACTGGAGGAAGAAGCGAGGCCTTTCCTGATAAATAATGCAAAATTGATGGCAGCTGGAGCTAAGAGCTCCCTGGGTACTAGGTGCCTGTCAGGAGTTTCTGGTATTGGCCCACCAGTGAAATGCAGCCAAAACTAGATTCCAAGGAATAATAAACAAAGCTTTAATTGTAGCATGGGATGGCATAGTTAGACATGCCAAGGCTTTTGGAATGTTGTTTCTTTGCTTGATTTTTGTTTAGATGTCTTTGATTTTCCTATATTGGGAGGTAGAAAGGATATTTTTCTGGTTTGGCATTGCTAAAACATAAGAGATTTTTGAAGATTTTGGGCAGATTTCGAATTGTCACTACAGTTCAAAGTTGCTCTCAAGGTTACAGAGTTACTAAAATCTGGGATTTAAGTGAAATATTTGAGCGGGGTGGTACTGGCACACACCCTTAATCCCTTAATCCCATCATAGAAGAGGAAGAAACAGGCAGATCTCTGGATTCTAGACCAGTCTGGTTTAAACAATGAAGGCAGGGTGGGAACTCTGCTGAGGAGATAAAGCTGCTTACTAAAGACAGTCTAGAATTTTAAAATGACACATTTTTTTCTTGATGTTAAGTTTAATAATGTCCTTACTGATCTAATGGATAAATGCACATGATCTTAAATTTACATAAAGAGAAAAGGGTCACAAGCCATTCTTCTTAGTTGTGGGGCTCCCACTAGAGAACTGGTTTCAAGAGACATTTTGCCCTGAAGGAGATATGTTAATCTCTGGGAGTGAAGGTGCATGCCTTTAATCCCAGAACTTTGGAGGCAGAAGCAGGCTAATCTCTGTGAGTTCAAGGCTAGCTTGGTGCAAAGTGAGTCCAGGAAAAGGATACACAGAGAAATCCTGTCTCAGAAAAAAAAGGAGAGAGAGAGAGAGAGAGAGAGATATTCTTTTAACCAAAGTAAGGACCCAGAGTTAGGCTAGGGAAGAACATGCAAACAGCATGTCTCCCACAGCGAACAGTTAAGAAAAGCTAACATAAAATAGCATATCATGCTATTTTACACCAATCTCCTTAATAATGGTGTTTCCATGGGAGAATTGGAACTCAAACTAATACAAAATGGTTTAATTAATGTTATTGTTTAATAAGGGTAATTCAATTATTTAAATTTATACCTTGATCCCAAAACTTGGGAGACAAGGAAAAAACAGGTTCCTTGTGTGTTCAAGGCCAATCTAATCTACAGAGCTCTACAGAGCAAATCAAGACAGCCCAAGCTACAAAGAGAAACCCTGTCTCAATAAGGATAGATATATCCACATAGAAATTAAATCTCCAAAGAAAGGAGAAAAAAAAAGAAGAAATATATAAATGCATACGTTTGTTCCCAAAACATGGGAGACAAAGACAGAGACAGATTGGTTCCTTTTGAATTTGAGGCCAACCTAATCTACAAAAAGCCAGAACAACACAGAATAAACCTGTTTTAATCAATTAATAAATTTATGACAACTGTAGAGGAGAATACTTAAACTCCCTACAGTCTTATGCTATATTTTCAATTTAAAATAGATTATATATAGCACATATATGTAATACTATTACATGCCATGTTTTTATATGGCATGAATGAAGACTTACAAATGTCTTTCTTCTGCAAACAAAGAACAGAAAAATATTCCTTAATTGACTTGTGCATCCTGCACATCCAAGGTATTTTGGTAATTGCAGAACTATATGTTACTTGTGATAAATTATATATTTTCAGAACAACAAGACCAGAGTCCAAAGAAGACAAGTAACCCAAATGATCCAGCCTCATAGACTGCCTCAATAGCTGTTTCCTCCAAAATCTGCATCCAGAACAACTTCAAACAGCTTGCTGAAATGGCCCAGCCTCAAAGACTGTTCCAGACAAGACTTCAGTGACACCCTGAACTTTCCTACCCAAAGTCCAGACTACAAACTGCTCAGGACATTCAAATTGCTGAGCATATAGAGACTGGACAACAAATGTTACAATTTACTTGCTTAACCTTTTTTTTTTTTCATTTTTTTTGGGCCCCTAAACAGGTTTCCTGCAACCCAATTCAGCAGGAAGCAGTTTTAAGAGAGCAACATCCCATTCCCAAAAAGTGGGGTGGATGATTCTTTGGTCATTTGATGTGTTATAAATGTTGTTTAGGGGTAATGGCTACAAATTGTTATATGGTCTTGTTAAGCAAGGTATAGAAAGTTAGACTTGAAGATTTCTTTTTCTTTTCTTTATCCTTCTTTCTCTCTTATATAGGGGGAAAAGACTTGAAAAGAAAAAGAGGGGGATATATGTATATAATATAGAAATGATAAGATATAAAGATAGATTATTTAATCTGTTCTGAAATTCAAAACTATTGTTATTCTCAAATAAGGTTATCTTTCAATACATTGGTATAGAATTTTGTATATTGATACAAAAATACGGTTAAATTTTGATTCATTGGTATAAAATTTTATATTTAGACACATATTATATATATTTCAACTTATATAAGGTATTGTGCCTATACAAATCACTTAAAAGTACAGGTTTATTTCCGATCCTTTTATGGGTTGCTATTGCAATCTGTTTAGGAGTCTGGATAATACAAGTTGACTGGCCAGTCAAGCTTCTGGTCATGTCAAATACTAGTCTTAATTTATCACAAAATAGACCTAATAGGTTAAACAGATAGTAAATGGTTAAAATATACAGTTTGTTTGTTCAAAGATAGAAGATAGATGATAGATTTATAAATAAATCGATAGATGTCTTCAAAACCCTCACAGGCATACAGAAAATGGCATTTAAAGATGTTTTTATTATTTTAAGAATTGTTTGACTTAAGACAGTCAGCTCCTAACAGCTCCCATTTGACTTGGAAGAAGACAATGAGCATCAAAAAGAAATCTCCCATCAGGAGATAATTCCTACTTGGCAAAAATGCCCCTGCTCTCTCAACAGACTATATACAGTCCAAAGATGGACCAGAGCTTAAATGCAAGTAAGTTGATGTCCTGATTCTGCAGAGACAGAATGGGAAAATCCTTATTTCCTGCTGTACAATTTAGTGTGTGAAAAATGCTTGGCCAGAAGGCTGAAGATGATGCTCCAACCAAGAGATATTTGGGACTGTCTAGGCAGCAAACCGTCATTTTTTCTTTTTGGAAGCTGTTCTCCTATGCTTCCTACTCACTCAAATAATAACTTTATCCCTTCTTATGTCTTTGATGGGGTTGAAGACATAATAATTATAAGATTTCAATTGAACTTGAGTTGTTTAAGATTTAAAAGGATATTTTCAAGTCTAAATAATTTCTTTAGGTTTATAAATATAGGATATGATAGAAATTATTTAGGTTCAGAACTTTAGACATACCAAGATAGATGATTTTTTTCTTCTTCAAGATTGCCTGATACAAATAGGCTAAACATTATGTGCATAGCTTTTATATATGGTTTTCTTGATTGTTTCATATTTGTTCTTATTGTTTTTACTATATGAAAAAATTTAGCCTTTTTTTTAGACAAAAGGAGGGAATTGTTGGGGTAGTGTTAAGCATTCTAAATGTTAGTTAATTGGTCCTGCTTGCTGTCTGTTACTTACATTGAATCTGATTGGTTAAATAAAATGCCGAGGCCTGAGATTGGGCAAAGACAGAGAAAGGTGGGACTTCATGGGATTAGAGCAGGAAGCCTGCGCTTTAGATAGAGGATTAATTCATTCCAGCCAGGAGCAGCAGGAAGGAGGCACACACCATGGGTTAGAAAAAGGAACCTCATTCCACATGGCCAGGAATATCGGCATTTCGTGGAGAATGGCAGTCCAAGGGGACGTATGTATATATGGGGTCATATTTGGGTAGCAGAATTAAGAGCTAGCTTAGATGGGCCAAGATTCCTCAGTTCAGGCCTAGGCTTGATAAAATCCACATGGGCTCTGTGTGTATTCATTTTTAATGGTGGAATAAGGATTAAAGGTTGCCGAACCAATTAAATATAATATAAATACTGGTAAACAATTTAATAATTTCTACAGAGAGATAACAAATCAATTACAATGTATGGTCATGAATTGGAGGAGAATTTTGCAAATGGGAGTTGGGGGTGGGTTATCAACTATGTGCTAAGCTATTAAGAGAGGGAATTTTGGAAAGAGAGAATCAGATGAGAGCCTATCACAGAGGCTTACTGACTGGGATAACCTGGGACAATTATTCATCTTCTATGGTCCCAGGCTCAAACAATGAATAATAGCACCACTTGCCCCTAACAGTTTGTGAAAATTAATGTAGGCTAATAATGTCACTTGAACTCCTGGCTCTTACAAATATTCTGAACATATGCAAAATGCCTTAAAGTTGGCCTTTTATAGGTGCCAAATTAGTTATTCTTCTAGGGGCCAAAAAAAGATTTACTTGGAAAGAGAATATAGTAAAGGAACTTGCTTTGCCCTTTTCATTCATAGCAACACATGTTCCTTGTCTGGGGAAAAGAGTTTGACAGATCATGACATATAGTTGCTGTCAGGACTGAAAAACAACCTTGCAGTAAATCAGTTTTTAATTTGTGTTTTTGAAAAATTGGGGCTCTACTTTAAAATTCTTCAATTATTCACCAGTGAGGATGTGATTTCAGGAGCACAGGCCCTCCAGGCTTTCCTCAGAGACAGAAAGTTCCCAACACAGAGCAAGCAGGCCCTTCTTGCTGAAGATGCGGGAACCAGCATGGAGCTTCTTTGTGCATGCAGACATCTGGGAAGGCTTCTCTCCACTGGAAACCCTCTAATAGCACTAAAGAGACCCTGTATATGACTCCTTGAAGTAGCCCGTGCTGAATATTCCCAGATAGCTACTTCCACCCTCACGGAATCTCCTCTACTAAGTTCACATCCCTAGATAGTGAGAATGGAACTGAAATGGAAAATGAAGGGGATTTGCTGTGATGTGCAGGGGGAGGGATTCATCAAACGTTATTAGACTTTGGATTTTGCAAAGTTGACACCATTGTCAGGAACAAGAAAAGATCAGAAGACAGGTTCTCGGCAGGGGTGCTTGGAAGCCTGAGTGGCACAAGGGCCCCAGGACAGGGTAGTGATGAAGGAAAATACAGAGCCCTGTCTGGGAGAGCTATGCCCACTAAGAGTGAAAATGATTCAGAGAGCCGGTGAGACTTCTCAGATGACAAGCAAAGTACCCTGTGTGTTCACATTTGTCTCTAATGAACAGTTTTAGCTCTTTTTAAGGGTATCAAAAGTATCAGTCAGCCATCTTAGAGGAATGCTGGGGACTCAGCCAACCAAGAGCTAGTACTAGTAACTCGCTGATTGAGCATTTGTTATATGTCTGATGCTAGCATAAGTGTGTCAAATTAACTGCCAACATAATCATGAAAGTATTAAGGTTAAGTAATGTGATTAATATAAATATAATAACCACATTGTGGAAAAGTGAACTGACACTAGGGGTTTAGATTATCTGTTAAAGTTTGCATTGCTCAAGTCTGCAGGGAGATTTGAGACCAGACATTGCTGCCACATGAATATTACCCCTTTGTTGGTATTAGGACCACATCACCAAGGGATAGAAGATGTAAGATTATTTGTTCCTTTCTTTCATATTATCTTTAGGAAATTAATACACAAATACATATACAAATTCTCCTATGTTTTGATTATAAAATAATATAACCAAATTGTTTTGAATAAAGCACGAGCCTGGGAAAGATGAATGGTTTTGCTTATAAGTAATTTAAATGATATGCTGCTTTCTACACAGCGTTGTTTTGAATGAACTATTATGAGATGTTATGCAAATTAAAACATATTAGCTTTCTGTAAGAGGTACTTAAACTATTTAATAAATGATTTATGACTGTTCAGTTGATCAAAGAAGGTAATTTAGCTAATTCACTGAACTATACCTATTTGAAATTTTTAAAAAATCGTTTGGTTTGCATTTTAAATGCCAAAATCTGGGTGATTATGATATGCCCTTATGTTGAGAGAAGGTCTAATATTGTTTCTGATACATTGAATTCAATGCTGAGATCTGGTTACCGCCCCTTCTGAGGCATTCTCTTGATTGGTTAATAAAAGTTGCTTATGGCCAATTAGCTGGGCAGGAAGAGTATAGGAAGGCGGGACTTCCTCAGATCAGCAGGAATTCCACACACACAGAGACTCTTCCCTCTTTCCGCTGGGAGACACAGAAGGAGAAAGACGTCTGGAGAAGTCTGGAAGGTACTCACAGGCACATGTTGGTTTGGGGTTAACTTAGAGTAGCTAATTGAGAGTCTGCCCAGCTAAGGGCTAAGCGTTAAAATATTAAAAGGTCTTGGTGTGTTTAATTATTGGGGAAAAGACTGCGGCGGCTTATAGGCCCTCAGTCCAAGCAATCCCGGGCTGTTGGATTCCCAGACTCCCCTTGAGCCCAGGCAAATCTCCCACCAAGCCGCCGGTAATTCTACCGACCTAATATAACAACTTATATTAGTTAACAGAGTTTAGGTTATAGGTGGTGTAGGCCACCTTTGGTCCCGGGGCTCTTTTTTCCAGGATAAGTTAGGCAACCGGTGAAGGCATTCAGGCCAGGCCTCCTGCTCCTCTGCCAAGCCACTGGCTACTCCATCGGCCACTCTGCCAGCCTAATATTACAGTTTATACTTACTAATAACTATATTAATTAATTAATTTGCAGTTTTCACCCTTAATTTCTATACACGGGCTGATGTTCATCTTCCTGTGTTGTCCCTGGAATAACACATGCTCCAAATAAGGGAACAACATTCAAGACACCTGCTGCCCCACTGTGAAGGATATTTGTCCCAGTGCCCCATGAAGAAAACAACTATTTTTCTAAAAACAAAACTAAAAAAAAAAAAAAAAAAAAAAAAAGAGGTGTGGCCACCTTCTTATTGTCTCATGTTGCCTGGTCTTCACTGTAGACGTCTCTGGCAACACGCCTGTTCTGACAGAAACACGTTGCTGGAGTTTGTGCAGTCTATCGGAATGTCTTACAAAATCCTTGAAAATTCCCTTCGTGCAATGAACTAGGTTCTATATTCCTGAAAAAGAGATGCTGGAATTTACCCAGGAAAGACAACCTAGAAAGAAACTTATACTCTGCCTCTCCTCCGCAGACATGTTTATAAATATAGCAGCTTAAGTGGCCAGTGTCTTAGTTTCGATTTCTATTGCTGCAATGAAACACCATTATTAGTGTAAATTATATCATTTTGTTTGTTTCTCAGTTTACTCAGCTAGCACCCAAATAATTGAGACTCTTTATATTATTTTAACATGGCTTTACAGCACAATCTTGAGCAGTTTAAGTCTGTTCTTAACCCTCTATGTTAGTCTGACTCTCTTCTTTGGTAAAATCCCAGAGTTATTTGCTTTTTAGTGCTCTTTTTGCTCCAGCTGAATCTTCCTCATGTCTCCTGGACCTCTGACCATAGCTAAACCCTCTATTCCTCTTCCTAACTTCTCCTCCCATTGATGGTAGGAAGTCCAGCTCTAATCTCTCTACTGCTCCGTGATTGACTGTAAGATGCTTTTTTGGGATATCAGGGTTCATTTGGGGAGCAGTGTTTACACAACATTGAGACAGCAGATTCTCAGAACAAAAATTGCAACCAGGTATGGGAGGAGGTACAGAAATCAGCATTTGAATTACACAGTAACTTTATGCCTGCACAATGACCAAAAGCAATTCAAGGATAAAAGGGTTTATTGGCTCACACTTCCATAGCACTACTCATCATAGAAGGAAGTCAGGACAGGAAATCAAACAGGGCAGAAACTTGGAAGCAAACTTGGAGTTGATGCAAAAGCCATGGAGGAGTGCTGCTTACTGGCTTGATCCCCATGACTTGCTCAGTTACTTTCTTATAGTACCCAGGATCACCAGCCTAGGGATGGCACAATGCGCCCCACCCTCCCCTATCAATCAGCCTGATCTTATGGAGGCATTTTCTTAATTGAGTTTCCCTCCTCTCAGATGACTTCAGCTTGTATCAAGTTGACATAAAACTATCTAGCACAGTGCCTTACACTGTGTTAAGTCTACAGCTCCACACACAACAATGCCCTGAACATGGCAGTCAAGATGACCACCAGCTTCCTAGCAAGTTTTGTCTGCCCCTCTTACCTAGTCACCCTGAACTCTGCCACTGTAAAAAAGCATTCATTTGATGGGAGACTAGTTGATACATCTGCCTGGAACACCCTTCCCTTCTTTCTTCCATCAGTTCACTTGAGTCATTTTTTATCCTTCAAAGATATTACCCTGGAGCTCTCCTTTCCCAGTGGAGGGGCTGGTGGCATTCTATACCCACCCTTCATTATCCTCCTGTCATTCAACTATTTCATCTGAATTGGAATATTCCCTTCTGGAGGGAAGGAAGAGTCTCATGTAACCTACCAGCTCAGCAAGATAAGACAGCTGAAAGATTCACAAGGTCCCTCCCCAAGGTTGTATAATCAGTAATAATGCCAGGGAAGGAGACTGATCAGCTGAGCTGCCTGCAAGTTGTCCAGGGAGACAGTTTCCTGAGTTGTCACACAAGCTAGGGTGACTTTTCTGGTGTGATGGCTATGAGTTGGCCATGTTCCTATAAATAACCCCTCACCCATGCTCCTGTAAGCAATCCTACTAAACATGTTGATTCACCATGGTAGTTGGTTATGTATATTAACTGTTATAACCTAGAGTTTCTTGAGAAGAGCTCAAATGAGGAAGTATTTAGATCAGATTATCCTTTGAGCATATCTGTGGGGAATTGTTTTGATTGTTAATTGGTACAGGAGAAACCACCCCATTGCAAACCACACTGTTCCCTGAACAGCTATAAGCCTATTGCTCCTGAATGCATAAGGAGAAAGCTAGATGAAAAAGAAGGTAGACAAATGTTTACACTTGCTTTTCTCTCTGCTCTCAACTGTGGGTGGTATAGGACTCACCAATCGCCCTCTGTGATAATGGACTAACATATAGCAATAGAAATCAAACTGAACCAGTCACCGAGCTCGACTTAGGTGGAATCATTTCCTCACTCTGTAGTCTATTCAACTCTATGGTGATAGTTGTTCCCTTACCTCTGCCCAGGAAGTTATACAACACCCTTTTACATCAGACTCTCTTAATAGACACTGCTTTCCTTAGGACACAGACCAGCATCATTCCTGCCTTAGTAACTGTCTCATGGTGTCTCAGTACTTTAATTAGAATATATGAAAGGAATTTTGTTATTGTTGTATTTTGTTTTCAAGACAGGATTTCATGCAGCTCAGGTTGTCCTATAACTAACTGTGTGGCAGAAGATGAACTTGAACTTCTGATCCTCCTGCCTCCGATCCCTCTGTGCTGAGGTGATAGGCATGCACCCCTACACCCATTTTACGAAGTGCTCAGAACTGGGTCCAGAGCTTCGTGCAGGCTGTGCTGTCATTCTACCAACTAAGTAACCCATCCAGCTCCAGAAATTCTTTATAAAGGAATGAGTGGGAGTTCTGATTGATCACGCCCTCTATTCCGGGTCACATGCCCTTACATGCATGTAGGAAAGAGGTATTTGGAATTTAAAGAGTGAGGCTAAGTAAGGAAAAAAGGTCATGCCTCCCTATTACAAGAAAAAAAAAGTGTTTAGTGGAGAAAAGATGTCCTCTAAGGATGGCTTTTTAGCTCTCCATATTTATCTCCCTTCTCCCTCCACACTTCAACCTTCTTACTAGTCCATATTCTATGCTCTCCTCTTTTCCACCATCTCATTTTTGCCACACCCTCTACTGCCAGCCCAAGATCATCCTGTTTTCTTCCAATCCTCCCTTCTTTATCTGATTCACACTGTTGCATATTTCTAGTTAGACATCAAAACACACAAAACCAGAGGCTGTTTGTAAATAATACAATATATTCTACTCATTGATTTATGCCTCACAAACATAGTAGGATAACAAAATACATTTTCTCTGTATGAACAGTGAGTGTATCTCAACACACCATGTTATGTCAAAATATTAATAATAGATTTTTCTCTCTAGCCAAGATGAAATAACGGAATGGATTTATGATCTAACCAAAAGATTTTAGAGCACATACGAAACAAGTGAGTGTCAATGTGCTAATCATCAGAAACAATCAAGTCTGTTTATATCTGATAGAGAGAAAACAGGGTGAGGTATGCGACCTTCCCAGATTACAGACTGTGGCACAGTCCAGAAGCATACGAAGATGGAGCCTACTCCCTGAGTCTAAGAGATGAAGCTAGGGGCTCAGTAAGGAGGCAAGAGTTTCCAGGGAAGAGTATTGAAGAGCCTTCTAGACAAAGAATTCAAATATCTGGAGGTATTTTGTTTTGGTTTGGTCACTTTGTTTATTGTTTTTATTTTAAAAAGTATAAAAAAATCACTTTAGCTCTCAACAGCCCATTACTAAGCTGTCAAAAAGTCTGTCTTCCTTTAAGCTATCCAGTACTTCTGAGCAAGGGACATGCAAAGGACATTTAGGGCAGTTCTACCTCTTCTTCTTAGCTTCTACTTAGACTGGATTCTCTCCTAGAGAACCATGAGTACTGACTTACACTTCCTCATATATTCAGTTATGCTGTTCTTCAGGTACTGAGAGAATAGGTTCTTAGGAAGTGTCTTCATCTTCTTCCACTGGTGACTTGTGGAATCTACAGTATTCTGACCCATGATGCACTTTTGCTTCAGCATTGTACTGTTTTCAGAGTGATAACCTGGGACTCGTTTGGCACTGTGAGCCAAGCTTTCATCTACAGCTCCCTTCAGGACTCCAAAATTCTATTTCCAGTTGTTGTCCTGGCAAAGCCTGTATCCAAATGACAAGTAAAGGCCGCAGATAGACTATCAATAATTTACATTGCATTCATCTCCAGTAACCTCCATATGACCTCCATAGTCCTTGTCCATGCCAAATCTACTCAAAACCTTTCAGGCCAGTGGCAGGCCCATAAAACAACCTACACCAACACTTGTTAAATCAGTTTTCACACCATGCTTTGCTAGTTTGTGTGCATATGTTGTGCAAAGTATCATATCCCTCTATGTATGGCCATAAACAACTTGGTGGGTGATATCTCTGTAAGTCACACACAGTATCCTGTGTTTGGATATGTAGTACTTATTTTTTGCCCTGGATCACCAAGCATTTATGAACATAGAAATCCATTTTACTCTGTCATCGCCTTCTAAGTTTCACTTGGCATCTCTTAAAGTAGGCTTTTTACCTTGACAAATTTAACCCCCCAATCCCAGCACAATAGAGACCACTCCACAGCTCTACAAAGACCTGCAGCCCCAGATGTACTATGGAGGGAAAACTAAAAATCACAAGTATTCATATGAGGATGACTCAGCTCACACATGAGAGAGCTTCCAGGAAAAGAGCCACATGAAAGAATAAAAGGGAACAGCATCTAATGCAGAAGACCAAGAACACTGCCTGTCCTGCAGTGGAACTGAACAGTCTCTTTACTCACATGGAGCTGATGGAATACTTACAAACAACTTGACAGTGAGCAGGAAATACTTGACCCACAAAATAAATCTTAAAGACAAGGCCTGAAACTTTTTATAAATTTGCTCTGTACCCCAAGAACAAAGATCAATAATGCTTTAGGAAACAAAAATACCAAGTACCTGGAGTGAAAGGGATGGTTCAGTGATTAAGAGCACATACTACTCTTGCATAGGTCCTGAGTTTGATTCACAGAACCCACAGCAGGAGGCTCACAACTCCAGATAAGGCCATGTCCAAGGTACCTGATGCCCTCTTCTAGTGTTTGTAGGTACCTGCACTCATGTGCATGCATAGCATGTGTGTGTGTGTCTACACTTTTTAAAAACTCCAGTACCAAAAAAATCAAATTTATTATGTCTAGTGATTAATCAAAAAATGAAAAAGCAAAAAAAGAAATAGGAGATTACAACTCACAATAAAATTTTGAAAAAAAAAATCTAGCAAATGAAATCATCCCAAAACTAACATGGCAGATAAACTAGCAGACGTGGATTTTAAAACAGGTGTTTTAATAGTATTTAAATGGTATTATTTCTGCCAAAATAGTTAAACAGGAACATAAAACATAATTTAAAGGCCCCAACTAAACTTCTAAAGATAAAATCTACCTTGTGTTTTGAATTGACATTCTACTGCTAAGTTACAAATCACTGCAAACTGGATACATTAAAACATCTCCATCTACTCACGTTTGTTTGTGTAACTCAGAAGTCTGGAGCATCGGGCTATAGTTGGTCTCTAGAGTTCTAATATGCTAAAATTATGGCACTGGATGATCACCACAGGTGCTAACTTCTTGTTCATTGGCTCTAAAAAGAAAATTAAATTCTGAGTTCACTACATTTAATAAAAATCCAGTTCCCTGTAGTTCTAGGACTGAAGATCCATTTTTCTTCCTGTCACTATTGGTGCCTGAAGGTCTTTTGTGATGTGTCCCCATTCACTCACTATCTGTGACCAGCTTTGACTTCACATGTTTTGTTTTTCATTATTTCTTCTGCTACTATCATACTGTGAAGCCATCCTCCTTTCAAATGACCTTGTAATTACACCAGCCCACCAAATCTGTCTTCCTTTTCGCTAGACACAAGTTGGATATTGATTGTAGTCACTTCTCTGGAACTTAGGGTGAAAAACTTACCAAAGGAGAAATCTTAAAACCATGTCTTCACATCTGAGATACAAAATTTACTACATGAAAGAAAAAGAATACTTAACATGACATGAAAAAGTTTTATTGAACTTTAGAAGAGTAATAACAATATTCAAAATGAAACACACAGAAAAATGTGTAAAAATATAAACATGAGTAATAATGAGCCAAGGGACAAGTTCAAAGGAGTGAAGGCTTTGAAGGAAAAATGGCTTTAAAATTTTTTAAGTTAGATCTATAATACCAAGCTCAATGAATCCTATGTTTAAGAAACATGAAGACCTTCTTGATTCCTAAACAGTTCAAAATTTAACTATGAGACTCTAGCTGTCTATTCTTCAACCACCTCAGAGACCTGAGAGGGATAAATATATTTGCTTATATAGGAAGTGCAGAGCCTGCAGCTTCCAAAACTAAGAAAGAACATACCAATAACTGCCTGGACAGTTCCCATTTTCTCTCCATACATTCCAGCATCAATCTTCAGGCTTTGGGTCCTGATTCTCTGACAGACATTTGTTGTAGAGCAGGGATTATGAAGGACTTACCTACCCTGGCTTGGCAGAGTTAGGCTGTCGACTTCCCTGCTACCAAGTTTTGTCCTTTTTGGACAGCAGTCTGTCTGCAGTTGGTGCAAGGGGTTTTTTCATGCCAAGAGAAAGGCTTGCCACTAATTCAACCATCTTACAGTGGAGGTTCTTCGATGCTTATCTTCTACTTGGAGTAGAATAGGGGGTGCTGTCAGGCGCTGATATGTCTCGATATCAAAAAAAATATTGATTTAAGATAACATCTTTGAATGCCATATTCTGCAGATCTCAAGGGGTTTTTGAAGATGCCCTATCCATCTCTTGTATTTAGATAAGCAAATGTTGCTTGTCTCTTAGCAACTTGATTACTGGGTAGTTTAGAGAATATCTGTGATAGACTGTCATAGTAGCTAACAAAGAGACATGTTTGCATGACTAGGAGTTTGTTTTAACTATCCTAGACCGTTTTAGACGGTTGGTATCAAGAGGTCAGAGCTTCACATTTTATTTTTAAGTATCTCTAGGTATGATACCATTGGGAAGCATTACCTTTAAATTTGTATCAATATACAAAGATCTATTCAATTGTGGTTAGATATACTCTTAATTATGTATCAATATACCAAGATCAATGCCTATGTAGCCCAATATAATCCTAATATTACGTCCATATGCAAGGGGCAATACCATTGTGGCCAACTATAATCTTAATTTTGTATCAATATACAAAGATCAATACCGATGTAATCCAATACAATCTTATTTTTGCACAATAAACAATGGTCAATACCACTTTAGCCAAATAAACTACTAATTTTGTATCAATATAGAAAGGTATAAGGGCATATTCAATAATCTGCCCCTTCTTCTTGGACCTTCCTGTGCTATGTCTATATCTCATTTTTCTCAAGTCCATGCACTCCTACATAGGAGAGGAAGAAGGATACAGAAAAGGAAAAGTAGGATTTCCCTGGGGCTAACCTCCAAAACCCATTAAGACAGGACCATTTATCAGCTTGTAGTCTCTTCCCCTACATAACAGAGTTTTCAGTTATCCTTCAAATAACCAAAAAGAAGGGCGGAGAAACACCCTCCCCACCCTCTGGGCATGGGACGTCGCTCTCTTAAAGTGACTTCCTGCTGATTTGGGTCGTAGTAGACCTGTTTGGGGCCCCAACCCAAATGGGAAAAATGATTAAAAATGTTAGTACAATCCTTTTATGTTCAGTCCTTCTGTTCTCAGCTGTTTAGATGACCTAAGGGGTTTGTAGGCAGAAGCTGATCTTGCAGGTTTCACTGAGGTTCCTGTCGGGGCATTGTGTAGAGCTGAGCGGTCCCAGTGACATTGGATTGCTGTGGTGGTTGCAGGCCCCCGATGGAGACAGCTATTGAGGAAGTCTGCCAGGCAGAATCAACTGGGTCACTCGTCCTCCTTGGTGCCTGATTCTGCTCTCTGCTGAGGATTCCGCTGTCCAGCAGTCCCCGGGCTCCCCTAATGGACGCTTCGATTCTCCTGGAATGATAAGAACAGAGCCCTGCCCCAATCCCAACCCTAGGACAATTGCCCTCTTTTTTTTTTTTTTTTT
>CAJQZJ010033222.1:4408753-4432496 GCA_907164525.1 Lophiomys imhausi | reverse complement strand
ATATATTTATCCCTCTCAGGTCTCTGAGGTGGTTGAAGAATAGACAGCTAGAGTCTCATAGTTAAATTTTGAACTGTTTAGGAATCAAGAGGGTGTTATAGATCTAAGAAGATACTCTTAAAAGTGTGTTGCAAGATAGTATGAATGTTGAGTCACATATAGACCTTTAAACTCATGGAGTTGGGTAGATAGTAGAATGTTAAAGTCAGGGGCCAAATAGGTATAAACTGAACATTGGGAAGGTATACTGGGCCAATTTACTCTCATAAATGTGGCATATTTATATCTATTGTTTTGTATAATACTTACTGTTATAAGAGAAGGAACCAGCTGTTGGACTGAAAGGGGAAACCTCTGGAGGGAAGAGGGTGGAAGGGCGGGTTAGGAAGGGGGAATAGGGAGGGGTTTGTTACTGAGATGTAACTTGAAGAAAAAAAAATAAAGTATTAATTAAAAAAAAAAAGAAACATGAAGAAAAGTAGACCAGGTAATACCATAGTGAACCTGCTCAAGATTGAAAATTAAGATAAAATCTTAAAACCAAGCAGAGAAAAAAAAAAAGACATTAGTTACAGAGAATGAGGAATTTATTCATGGTGAAATGTAAAATAAAGGAAAAGATGTTGATGAACTTCTTTACAGCACAAGAAAAAGTCAACCTTACAATGACATGCCATCAAAAATCACTTCAAAAGCCTACAGCAAAGGAACATAGATAAAGGTGTATATGCTAGAGCATGGACAAACAGAACTCTACAAGGATGAAAATCTGCTGAAGGAAAAATCCCATTGAGAACCCTGTTGACCTGCTCAGACTGCAACAGTAAAATGGATGGCTGATGATCTTTGCTTCTTCTTCACTTAACTCAATTCTAAACTGTAGCCTCCTACATGTGCATTTGACCATTTAAATAGCAACTAAAAGCTTCTAGCCTTGGAAGTCAAGGAAGACACAAAGAAGTCAAAGACTTGCTGAACTATATAGTCCATGTTAAGAAAAATATATATGTGGAAATTTAGTATGGAAGAGTAGTAACAGGCAATGAGATTGGAAGGATGGCTGGAGAGGACTTTTGGTCCTCCTTATGCCTGCGAAGTGCCTAGAAACTTTGGATATCCTAGCACAAACTTTTTATTACAGTATGCTCTATGCTTCCACTGGCACACTGTCTATGTCACATACTTAAGTATGCATCCTACTTTTATCAATTGGCCTCCCCCTCTAACAGAGAGAAAGAACTACTTTATCCTTTGTATGACCTAAAGAGCCTCCTCCAAGTGTATGGCATAATAAACATTTTATATATATATATATAAATATATATATTATATATATATATTTCCATGTATTTAAGCTGAATCTATTGGTTAATTAATTAAACTATTAATCACCTACTAATGTTTGGCAAACTTGAAATAAATAAGAGAACAAATTAAATCAATTCTCAACCCTCACAGATTTGATAATGTAGTCTTGATCCAAAGAAAATGATAATAATTAAGATATAGTATTAAAAGCATCCCTTAAAAGTTTTTTTAAATGGCAAGGAGAGAGCAAAACTCAGGGCTACTCACTGTTTTAGACAGAATGCCAGAAAAAAAAATCCTTTTGAACAGGTAGCATTTAAAGGTGATCTGAACAGAGGAAAGGAACAAGCCATGTAGCTAGTTGGAGGAGCCTATGCAAATGTTCTGAACCAGGAGCATCTTTGACATGCTTCAGCCACCAGGAAGCCAACATGGCTGGTCAGAAAGGTCAAAGGGAATAGTGCTAGGGAGAGGGGTCAGAGAAGGCTTTTGCCTCTGAAACACACAGAGAACTTT
The DNA here is from genome assembly GCA_907164525.1 of Lophiomys imhausi. Classification (NCBI taxonomy): domain Eukaryota; kingdom Metazoa; phylum Chordata; class Mammalia; order Rodentia; family Muridae; genus Lophiomys; species Lophiomys imhausi. The sequence goes on along the minus strand of CAJQZJ010033222.1, from coordinate 4,430,672 downwards.
GAAAACACAAGTGTTCATATTCCCAGCCCAGAGAATAGGTTTCAGTTGGTTTGGGTGAAACCCCAGCCATTATAACCTCAGTCATCCCCAGGTGACCCTCCATGACAGATGTGGTTGAGAATCACTATAAGCCATATGAATTAAATGATCCAACTTATGGTTTGAGAAAGGGCCATGCTAGTTTCTGGATGGTTCATGAAAACAAGCAAGGAGGATGGTACACAAGTGGGACAGACAACCCAGTTAAGGATGATGTCAGGTAATTACTAAAACAACAGTCCAAGAAAAGCACAGTGGTGACTGATGATGAGATGATGAAAGACATCCTATGAATATGGGACTAATGGGATTTGCTGGTAGACGGGATGTGGGCAGCAGCATTTCTGATGATGGCTTGACACAAAGCAAACTGTTTTGGATCTGAGCAAGCAGATGAAGTGTTGCATGTATGTAGAAAAATAAAGTGTGTTTGGAAGAACTGACTCAGCTGTGAAGAAATTGGGTCTGGGCAGGAGAGATGGCCCAGCCATTAAAGGCTAGGCTCACAACCAAAAAATATAAGAAATTGGGGCTACCAATAAAGCTTTAAGAAAAGAGAATGCCAAGCAGGGGCACATAAGTTTGTCTTGGCTCACAGAAGATCAGAAATACATTTTTTCTTTTATGATTGTAGCTTCTGAACGATGTTTTTGTCTTGCCAGAAAAATTGAAAATAAGAGAGGAAAAAAATGTTCCAAAGTGACAAAGTCTCAGTAATATCATAGACGAATCTAAAATATACCAATATGTTGTTACTTTTCTGTTTGTTTTTGTAGGACAGTTCATCTAACTTTAAAAATTTGCTACATTTTTCTGTTAAATAATTTGGCTCTGAGTTGTTTAAAACAGTTTTTGAAGCATTTCTCAGAAAATTTTATTAGTGGTAAGAACAATTGTTGATGTGAAAATTTGCTGTTTATAAAAGTATATTTATGCATATGGACAAGGCTCAAAGTATTTTGTGAAACACATTGCCATACATTTCTAAATATGTTGCTAAAACTTTCATAAAGTGAATTTATTTAAGACAGATATCTTAGCTACATTTCTATTGCTCGATAAAACACCACAACCAAGGCAACCGGTAAAAGAAAGTGTTGAATTTGATGCTTACAGTTGCAGAGGGTTAGAGTCCACAGAGCAGAGGAGGACAAGGTGGTTAGAGTCCACACAGCAGAGGAGGAGGACAAGGTGGTTAGAGTCCACACAGCAGAGGAGGAGACAACAAGGTGGCAAGGGCAACTGAGAGTTCACATTTCCATCCACAGAGCAGGATGTAGAGAAAGGGCCCTGGGAATGGTGCAAGCCTTTTCAAACCTCAAAGCTCACTTATAGGATACCACTGTGGGGATAAGCCTCAGATAACTTATTATTGCCATGTGACGTGAGATACTCTTGGGCAAGGATGAGGAAGGAGGAAAAAGGTTCTAGGCCTTATTGAAGATGACATCCTCACTCATTTCTTCCCTTTTGGTAGGTCAGCACAAACCCCAAACCATGTTTCCTGACTTATATTTTCAGTTTTATAGATTACATTGTCTAGTCTTAGTGCCCAACACCATCTTCACAAAATGAATGCATCCAGGCTTTAGTATTCTTGCAAGGCAATAGCTCTAAGTAGGACGCAGCTCCTAGGCACAAAAATCAAGCACTAAAAAGGCAACTCAACTAATTGTCTGTCAGTCACATTATAGTGTAAAACTAAGAATGGGCTGTCCATATCTGACAAAATGGAGAATGTCCAGAATATATCCACCATTATTAGCAACAATTACCACTCCAAAGGAATAATATGCATGCACATATTAAGTCTTAATTGTTTGCTAATGTTTGTTGAGTCCTTATCATCTGCTCTGAAGTCTTCTAGTCACAGATATAGGGAAGAGCATAGGCAGATGCCTGCTTTATGGAATCTAGACTCTAATAGAGAAATATGCATGTAACATAAAATTAAAGTAAAATGTATAGAAATCTAGCAAATTGCAGTAATGCAGACAACAATTCTATTCTTGTAAGCAATGCAATTAACAGCTAAGTTTCCAGAGTGTAAATGAAACCTACTAAAAGTTCTAGCATTTCTACAGAAAATAAAATGTGTTCACAACCAGCCTAGTACAAAGTCAGTCCCAGGCCAGCTAGTGCTACAAGTGAGACTGAGTCTGAAAATATAATAATAATGTTTACTTTATCTTCCTCTCTCATTTGTTTCTTTTCCTAATATTTTTGAATATTGTGGTGGCTAAGGGAATGTGTTTCAATAAATGAGTGAATAATATTGGTTAAGCCCACTTGTAGCTCTTATTATCATTGCTAATATCAGCGTCATTTTTACACATGTATCTACTTCACACACACACACACACATATATATATATATATATATACACACATGTATATCTTTTAAAAAGCAGCACTTGAAACTTTTTCCTTAAAAAACAATGAAACATTGCCCTAGGCAATAAAGATGCATTTGGAAATTTTCTGATTTAAGCAGTTAGTACATTTTGCTCTTTGTTAAACTTTATTCTGCTAAGAATGAACAAGTGACTGTCAAGATCAAGCGTCAAAGAAAAGACCATAGCATCTAAAGTAAGAGTGCACAAGGGGTAAGGAAAGACTTTTAAAATAAATGTTAAAGTAAAACATAAAAGATCAAGTGAGAGAATTACCAGATGCCAAGGACTGACAGAACAGAGGAGTCAGGGCTACACAGCCCAGGAAGGCCACAGGCTTCTGACACATGAACTCTATTTCACCAGGGGGAAGAATGGATTTATACAGGAAGCTTTAAAATCCAGTTTTGGGGGCTGGAGAGATAGTTCAGTGGTTAAGAGTACTTGCTACTCTTCCAAAAGACCAGGGTTCAAATCCCAGCACCCACATGGCAGCTCACAACTGCCTGTAATTCCAGTTCTGGGGGATCTGACACCCTCACACAGACATACATGGAGGCAGAACACCAATGTAAAAAAAATACATAAATAAATATTTTTAAAATCCAATTTAGAATTTTTCCAAATTTAACCGTCCTACTGCACATGCAACAAGATACTTGTAGCATGAGTGTGAAGTTTATTGGAAAACTAGGAACTGTATATGGATCAGAAATCTCTACCACAAAGAAAATTAAGCAATGTAGGTAGGGAGTGACAAAAAGAAGAACCTGACATTGATTTTGGCCTTCAACCAAGCTTCTATCTCCCTCAGAAATTCCAGAAGTACAGTTAAAAACTAGAGAGTTTTGTCATGAATGACAGAAGTGAATTTTGATGGAGTCCCAAGGAAACAAAGAGAGAATAATCAAGTCACACAATGAGACAAGTATCACATGCTAGAAAAATTTATTCATTTGTGTATAATATATGTAGCCATAACTATAACTGAACACTGCAATCTAACATATCTAGATGAGATCACATAAATTAAAAAATGGAAGTAGTTATGAAGGTGCAGCATAGTTTAAATATATAACATTCATTAACAGTACAATTAAAAGCAAAGAATAGTTGATCAGCTGGCAGAACACAGGGGCTACCAAGCAGGTAAGAAAGGACATAGAAATTGTGGCAGGAACACCGGAGACAGATCTCACATCATTCTATTTACAAACCTGGCCCCCACTCAGAGGGCAAGTTACGAGCTCCAGTACCCAGCTGATGAAAATTCTGTGGCTCTACCTGGGTGTTGTCTTGTCTGTTTCTGCTTGTCCCCAGCCATTGCACACTGCGACCTCTTCAGTATCATCCGCCTCAGTTTCCCTCCTGTCTCACATGCTCTCCCTGACCCTCTCTCAGAAATTCTCTATGCATGATGGGTCTAGTATTGTTGCTGTCCCCTACAGGATCTGAGGTAGCAGCTCTCTACAAAAAGAATGAAAAGTCTTACCCATAGCAGCCTTTGTTGTCTTTCTGGAAACCCTCTGTCCCATCCCCAAGAGATTTGGATGTTGACAGATGACTCATGGCAATTGGTGACCATGTCTCATAGCAGACAGTCTTAGGGTAAATGGCCTAAGTGAGACCTGAATAGCATCAACTGAATAGCAGGTGATGTGGTTTCAAAACTAGGGATGATAAAACCTCTCTTTCAGACATGTTAATCTGACCATTAGTAAACAGGAGGCAATAACTGAGAGCAAGTGCAGTGTGTAGCATACTTGATATTTGTGCTATTGTGACAATGACAATACAGGCATCTCTGTAATTCCATCAAGAAGCATCTCTCCCAGAGATGGGCAAATGACTTCATTGCCTAATGCATAGTAAGCTTAAAAGACTAGAAGTCACAGGAAAAATAATATTTAAGCTATTAAGGAATGATGCACTCATGCTTTTAAAGTAAGAAACACCTTTGACTTTACAAATTATATTAAAGAAGTCTTAATTCCCACGTCTGCTGTGTTTTGAAGTTCCATGTCCTCAATGTTATGAAACTCGCTTGCCATTTGAGAAGCAAAGGTGACTGACTTAATTGGAGCTTCATATTGAAACCAAGAACTCTAAAGCCATAGGGATTTTATTTTGAAGATGACTGCATTCCCTTCTCAAACCATCTCCCCTGACACTGTGTGGAAGAGAGCCTGACCTTACAGATGAATGCTGGTAATGAAGACTTCTACTTCTCTCAGAAAGCCGAAGTAAAAATTCATGGCATAGCATCCAACTCTGGCAAAAATAAGACTGTTTCAGATCGTCGTACAGAAACCAAACAGGATGCCCCGCCACTCTTCAAGGCAGCTACTAGGGTGAATGATGCAAAAATTATATTTTTAAGTAGCTATTATTATTTAGTAGAGCAAGTAGTTGTGAACATGGCACCAAAATTTAAAGTAGACAATGGCCCTGCTAGCTGGGGTGAGGGAGAGCAATCACGGGGGTGTAAGGCAGATCACTGACATCCTACATAAACAAATATGAGTGTGGGAGATTGTCAGAGCCAGCAGACTGTTTCTATAGTAATATCCTAATAGCTTGGAGACCTCTGGGGGAAATCATTTCTCTATCTGCTCTCAATAGTGGTATGTGAAAGCAATCACATCCAAAATGAAATACTCAGAATAGCTAGACTCCTGAGCAGAGAGAAGAGATGGGTTACCTGGTGATGCTAAGAAATAAAATAAAGTAGGCCAGGTTTGTTTTTTGGGTTTTTTTTTTCATTTGGCTTGGCTCTTTGTGGTTTTTGATTTTGTCTTTGTTGTTTGTTTTGTTTTTTACCCCAGCAACTTTTGCCTGCTGACTAGGGCCAAAAATGGACAAGAGAAAAACATTTTTAAAAATCTCTTATTATTTCTGTTATTAGTGAATGAGAAAAGAGGAAAGCACTCCCAATCAGGGTGGGTAATAGAGAGCTGCAATGAGCCAAAGAGGCCCTTCCTTGCCCTGACTTTCGGGTTGGATCACAAGGAATCTACCCAGGTCTACATGATTTTGCTGAAAGATTCAACAACTGTTGTAAGGAAGAAGCTTACAAACCCATCAGTGCAAACCTGGCTAGGAGAATAATCTTCCATAGCTTAAATTATCTCAATTTTTATTGTATCCTTTGCTTTAATTAAATCACAAGACTGATTAATTAGAAAACTATAAAATAAGAATGCTGCAGATGATTATGATGGGATGTTGCAGGTGATGCAGGTGGAAAGCAGATAGGAGCCCATCTAGCCAAGAACTGTTGACTTTGTGTTTAAATTTAATTAAACCCAGTTCCTGCTTCCAAGTGCCCAGAGACACCCTGGGGTTCAAGAATAGACTTATTGGCTTGAAATCAACTCAAGAGGGAATACAAAGAGAGGGCTGAGTTGGGGCTTGAGGCTGGACATTGTTTTCCTTTAGACTAGAGTCAGGAAATGCTGGTTAACCAGATTACGCTGAATTAGAAGGAATCTAGTGCAGATTGTCTAACAGCGAAGCTGAGCAGGAATCAATGAGTCTCTGAAAAGATGCTTCAGCCAGCACCAGGTACAAATGCATCTGATGATGGAACCACAGGTAACAAGCAGTACACCAGAAACTCAAAAGACTTCCTGGGAGGGACACATTCTGCAGGAGAGAAAGGGGCTGAGAGGGTAATTGTACAGAAACCACTAATGTTCATTATGTACATGCATAAAACTATCAAATGGCAAAATTGTCTAAAGAAAACTGAAGAAATGAAGATGAGTGTTGCTTACTTTGAAGATCTGAACATGGTCCTTATCAATAACAGAAAAGAGACAGGAAAGGAAGGAAGGAAGATATCCTTCCAGTCCACACACCTTGTAGTATTTTGCATGGAACTAACTAGCCATGTCATTATCCGTGAGTGTGTTGGTGTTTGAAACTGTTAAGTCACTTGGGAAATTCAGGTTTCTACAAGATGACAAATAGCTCTTCCTCCCTAGCATGCAGAGCATGTCCATCACTACATTAATTATCGACGCATAGAAAAACAACCCATGCAACAACCTTTGCATTAAGTACAGCTTAGAAATACAGACTTGAAGATGGGACTCACAGGAAATGACCTAACACAGTGTAACCTGCCACAGAGTGAGAAAATCTAGCTAATACATCTTTGTACTTAAGCCATGAAACAAGAAAAAACAAACACAACAAATTTGATAGGACTTCTAAATGGAACCTTAGTTCATTGTTTTTGGAAATCACCAGATGACAAACCATTCTCTGCTTCATCCCTAACTCAGGCAGCATTCAAAACACAATGCTCAACGGGGTGTTTAATCCCACTATCCTTTGCCCAAATACAGATTTCCATAAAACCAATTAATCTTTGGGGTATAGAGGTCTTTGGGGGGTTATGAAACCCAACCTCCCACCCAATACTCCCACAGCCAGAAGACTATCTGGCCTGTGCTTCCTGCTGGGGCACTTACCACTGTGGAGGGCAGCTCTTTCCACTGATGAACAGCCATAGTTATTAGAGTTGCTAATATTGGACTGAAGTCTGCCCCCCTGGTAATTGCCACCCACTGGTCCTAGCTTTGTCCTCTGAAGCATTTCAGAGTCTCCCCCCTCACTATCACCATGACAACTCTTCAAATATTTGAAGGCAAAGAAATCTCCATGCAGGCTGTGTACTCTCTGCTTTCATGTCTCTTCACTTAGAAAAGACCCTCTACTCTCTCGAGACACCATTCTCTGATTATATCAATGATCAACATCAATGTTAAGATATACTTATCAGAAGCCGAGACAGTATTGTAATCAGTGCCCAATGCAAATGCTACAGTTCTTTCTGAGGGAATGTACAGTTGCCTACAGGAGAACAGACTGTTCTTCCATCCTCTGGGTAACTTGCAGTGCTAACTGCCAGAAGCAGAAATGGCTTCAACCCCAACATCCTGAGTGGAAGTTTTCAAAGTAAACATTAGGTTATAAGGCTGATTTCAGTCTCAATAAATGGCTTCAGGGACTCGTGATATAAAAGACTATACATTAAGCTTTATGGGGCATTCAAGATGTTTAGATCTGATAGAAAAACAATCAGGCAAGTGGACAAGTAAATTACAAAAATAATTACAGGAAGAAATAAGATAAAATGTCAAGTGTGGAGGAACACCACACTGGGTATGTGGTCTCAAAGGCTGCAGAGAGGTGGGAAGGGGCAGAACTTGAGGGTATTTTGAAGGATAGGTTAGACTTTAATGATCAGAGAAGTACATGGCAAGAGAGGAAGACTTAAGACAGCTAAAGAAATTCAAGGAAGAAGGCTATGATCCCCACAGGAAAATAACAGCTCTTTCAGACTGAAATGCATAAGGCAAGAAGGAAAGGAATGGGGCATAGAAGTACAAAAGCAGTCAGAAGGAGTTAGATACTTTCTTTTTTTTACTTCTTAAAATGTTTAATGTCTGCAACAGAAATTCATGATTATGATAAAATTCACGAACAGAAATCAGTAAATCCCCAAATAACAGGAATTAATCACTCATGAAATTTTTATTTTAAATTTTACTGGTTCCACTCTGCTTTGTTTAGTACAGTTCAGCATTTAGTTTTAATAATATAGGGAATTATCTTCATTAATCTTGTAGATACTTTTAAACACAACATTGTCAATTATGTTAACTACCTAAATTTGACAGATCACCACTGTTGGTAATGACTTCTTCACTCGATCTGGAGATTTTCTAAAAATTTTGTTCCTAATCTATCACAGTTATTTTCTAAGCTACTCAGAAATCAAGTTGCTAAGAGACAAGCAACATTTGCTTATCTAAATATAAGAGATAGATAGGGCATCTTCAAAAACCTCAAGAGATCTGCAGAATATGGCATTCAAAGATGTTTTCTTTTTTTTTTTTTTTGGTTTTTCGAGACAGGGTTTCTCTGTGTAACAGCCCTGGCTGTCCTGGACTCGCTTTGTAGACCAGGCTGGCCTCGAACTCACAGAGATCCGCCTGCCTCTGCCTCCCAAGTGCTGGGACTAAAGGCGTGCGCCACCACCGCCCGGCTTCAAAGATGTTTTCTTAACTTAAGATTTTTTGATATTGAGACATGTCAGCTCCTGACAGCACCCCCTATTCTACTCCAAGTAGAAGATGAGCATCAAAGAATCTCCAGTGGTTGATGGTTGAATTGGTGGTAAGCCTTTCTCTTGGCAAGAAAAGCCCCTTGCTTCAACTGTAAACAGACTACTGTCCAAAAAGGACAAAATTGGAAAGCAGGTAAGTCGACAGCCTAGCTCTGCCAAGACAGGGTAGGCAAGTCCTTCATAACCCCTGCTCTACAGTCAATGTCTGTCAGAGAAACGGGGCCAAATGGCTTAAGATTGATGCTGTAATGTATGGAGAGAAAATGGGAACTGTCCAGGCAGCCACTGGTATGTCATTTCTGAGTTTTGGAAGCTGCAGGCCCTGTACTTCCTATATAATCAGAGATATTTATCCCTCTCAGGTCTCTGAGGTGGTTGAAGAATAGATAGCTAGAGTCTCATAGTTAAATTTTGAGTTGTTTAGGAATCAAGAGGGTGTTCTGGATCTAAGAAGATATTTTTAAAATTGTAAGGCAAGTTAGTATGAAAGCTGAGTTAGATAGAGAACTTTAAACTCATGGAGATAGTTAGATATTAGAATGTTAAAGTCAGGTGCCAAATACATATGGACTGTACATTGGGAATGTATGCTAAGCCATATAACACTTTTATTGTGGCCTATTTATTTCTGTTGTTTTGTATTGTATTTATAGTTATAAGAAAAAGAACCATTTTTTGGACTGAAAGGAAGAGCTGTTGGGGGGAAAAAGAAATACCTTAAACTAAAAAAAAAAAAAAAAAAAAAGAAGGGAAGAGGATGGGGGGTTGAGGGGGAGGAGGGTGGAAGGGTTCTTTTTTTTTAATGTTATCATTTAGCCCACATGAGGAGCTAAACCAGCTTTTCTGGGGTGTGCATCTATGCCTTCATTATCTGGAATTCTTACACTGAGCTGGATACTGATTGTGGGGCACATTTAACGTGTTGAAGCCCAGGAACTGAGTCATCTTAGCAAACAAACCATACTCTAGGGTAACGCAAAGGAAAAACTTGCCTGAGGTAAAAATATATCTATAGATCATCCACAGCCCCCCCTCATACCACCTCTGAAGCAGTTTCCATAATTAAGAGTCGACTAATCCTGCTGCCAGACCCTCCCTCTGAACAGCTCCAGACAGATCAACATGGAACTCACGGTTAAAATCCCTAAACAGAAAATTCCACCGCACCACCAAGGTAACCAATCCCCCTGCGGACCACTTAGAGATCCGTTTATTCCTCAGTTTTCATCCGTTTCTTTACAGGTTTCCAGTGAATGCACTTTGAGGACTTTCTGGTCCCCTGAAAGCCTGCTTTGTGCCCCGGGGCCGCTGGCTCCGTTTCAGATACCAGATCACTTAATTGTGTCCGTGACTTGCTTTCTGCTTCTGATTCCTCAGCTACTGAGACCTGCTGAAGTTAGCAGGAAGGAGAGGAAGTTGAGGGGAAGGCCTTCCTCTAGAAGGCACTGTTTTTGGTGCCGGCAAAAGAGTGGGGTTGCCAGGACCCTCAAAGCGTTGAAACTCAGAAGGCTTCAGAAACTCTGATCGACTCTCAAACCTCTCTCTCTTCGTGAAAGCGGGTGTGGGAGATGGGTTAGGAAGACTGAGGAAGAGAGCTCCCAAACCTAGGTTTTCAGATAACACAGGCCATCCTGTCACTAACCAGCTGTTCCTATGTAGAACAAAGTACAGAAAACCTGGGTGCTTGTGGTAGAAGTAGCGAGGAGAGTATTACCAATCCAGATGTTTTCCCTTATCTGAAGATGAATTGGGGGGGGGGGGGGGCCTGTAGGGGTTGTAGAGATCCTGCTGCGAGGAGGACACCCTCTTCTGTGGACCCAGGGTAGCACTACACCATGGAGCAAGGGGGGCTCACTGCAGTAGAAGCAGTGGTAATAAGGTTTGGCACGGAGAATGGAATAGTCTGCCTTGTGATTATTTCTAGGGTTAGAGCCCTTTAGCTGATATGTGGGGGATCAAAGGCTGCTGCCTCCACAGGACAGAGTCCTTAAGCCGCGACGCTATGGAGTCAGGCATTAATGTCGCACCGAGTACAATGGGCATACAAAGGAGTTCCGGCTGGCCTAAGGACTGCCCACTATTTCCCTGCTGAACTGTGAGAAATAAATACAATATGACTTTTAACTTGGGGGCCAAAGAGCAACAAGCAGATCAGTTAATAGAAAGGGCTGTTCAGAGCCAGCAAGGCAAATGCTTATTAAACCCTTCTCATGTGCCAGATCCAAGCCACAGCAAAACTCCGTCTCCAGTTTATCAGAGTAGCTGCGATTGCCTATCACCTGCCCAGTGTTAGATTTCAGACTAGCTGCTCTACGATAGTCTCTAGTCCTTAAATACCCCGTTGAACAGTGATGTATAGCCCCATTTTATAGACATAAAAATAGAAACAGAGCTGAAATCACTTAAGCAGGGATCTGGTGTTGTAGGGAACTAAAATTGGATTAAACCCTTCTCTCCCTGTCAGGCCCCAGGTCTCCTTGAGATGCCATTGTGAGGACAGGTGCACTCCTGATGGGCAGCCTTTCATGCTTTTCTCATGCCACACTTTTCAACAGACTATCCTTTAGCAAATCCATGGTAATGTCAAAGTTTTCCAACATATCATCCAAGAGAGGACAAGAAAGGGATAGGTAGCCCTTAGGGGGGGAAAAAGCACCTCATCTTCTAACCTCTTTCTTTGAGGGACAATAATCCAGACCAGCATCCCCAATGCGTGTTTGAGGAGACACGGGAGATAACGTTTTTTTTTTAAAGAAAAAACAAAACAACAACAAAAAATGTATTAGCTTGTGTAACTCATCAGTTCAAAACTGACTTGACCTCTTGATCTACAGAACTTAAAGTTCACAGAAGAGCTAGAGTGAAGACTGAGGACAACACCCGTCCCTCAGCTCCCCCTAGGCAATGCAGATGTACAGGAATGCATTAGCTCCTCAGGCAGAATTCAGCCAGGGCCATTTGCAGGCAGTGTGGGCATCAAGAAATAGAAGGGCTTCCTTGTACTGATGTTTGAGTGAGTGAGTCATCTGGCCCTCTTGAGTTTTAATTCTTCATCTCTAGAAAGGAATAGGTAGAAAGTTATCTTGAGCATTAATGGGGAAAATGGTATAAATTAGTTAAATGTACCTACCAGATATCAAATAAGACTTAATATGTGTTAGCTATGACTTTTTAAAAAACTGTGTTAAATTCTGAGAGTGAAATTATAAAAGACTTGTGAAAATACACTATAAACTCCATAGTACTACATAAATGTCAATTGTTGCCTGTTATTCTCAGAAATTCCCTATCCTCTGTAACATGCAGCTGTTCTGTATCTATTTCCTCCTAATTGAAACCTTCCTTCCTGGAGGGAGGCAGGAGTCCTACAGACTCGGAAAGCTCAGAAAGTAATAAGACTCAAAAGGATTTCTAAAAGCTGTAGGCAGGTTCTCTGGACAGAGGACTCCCCAGTGGAACTGCCTGAAGTTGTAGAGGGATCTCCAGAGACACACACCTTTGCTGAGTCCTCATGCATGGCCTTGTGCGGTTTTTCAGTGATACAGCCACCTTTTGGTCACTCATGCTCTTGTAAGTAGCCCAAAAAAACTTACTGGTTCACCAAGCTAGACTTGGATGAAAAAACAAGCTAGATTTGGGTGAAATTATTTATGTGGTCCTTGTCAGTGCCTGTACAGAGTAAAAAGATATTTATTCATGTCCCCCAGAAAGACCAACCAACAATAACAATCTACCTCTTCCATGGCCACTGAAAACAACCACCTGCTGAAGACTAATTAATTACTCAGGTTTTAAGTTTTCATTATTTGCTGTACTTCTGGCCTTCAGTGGAAAGAAATAATTCTTTTCTAATTTTAGAAATGAAAATTATTTTTCAAGAACGTACATCTTGGGAGTGAGAAACAAGTCATCAAAAGCACTCGGGTAGGTGTCTGTAATCACTAAGGTTTAGGAAACCAAAGACCACCTCGGTAGATCAGAAGAAAGTATAACATAGTAATCCACAAGGATGTGCAGAATTTTTGGTTCAAGCAGTCAAATTCAAGCTCACCCTCATTATTCAGGAATCTCAAATATCATATAAAAACTCAAAGCATTAGAAAATATACCAGGACTGTGGTAGGCCATAGTGTGCCAAGCATGAAGTTTCTGGAAACAGCTGGTTAGAAGCTGTGGCTGGCTCACAGCTTTAAACACATAAATTACATACAATATTGATGATATATATTTATATTATTTAAATCTATAATATGTACATTCTCAGGTGTATAAATCTGTATATGTGTATTAAATTATGTAAAGTCATTTAATCTAAGAAAATCATTGATAGGTATGGAAAAACCTGCAGTAACTTTCAGGGGGACATTCTAGAGGCCATTCCCCACCATGAGAGAAGAGAAAAAAACAAGTTCTGCCTCCATGTGACTCCAGCTTTGCCAAATCATGGCTGCTGACTCAGTGTTTTCATTTCTTCAAAGAAATATTTGCAGTAACTCCTATATTTAACAAGCCAGCTTGTGCTTAATGTTTTATAAACACAAAGTAAGGACACATTTTTTAAACGAAAAACAAACCACACACACTCAGAAATACTAAATAGTGCTGAGGAAGCGCCATAATTTGGAACAATATATTTGATGGAGAAGGGTTTTCTGAGTTTCATTTGGGTGGCTGCTACCTTAGAACTTGAGAAAAATACACAAAAACCTCTAAGATACTAAGCATAGTAATGTTGAGAAGTCAGAAAACTTTACTGGTTTGCTCATAAATCAACACTCACGAATGAAATTCACCTTTTACTATGGCCTGTCATATATATTAGGTAGGCCTTTTCACTCAGGCTAAAACCAGGTGTTGTAATAACCCCTTAAAATGAATTGCATTAATTTTGAACTGCTTTGGAAACACTTCAAAAATGAAGAATATATTAGGTAATGGGAAGTTACATAATTTGATCCTCTAAAGCAGTGGTTCTCAATCTCCCTAATGCTTCTACCCTCTAATACAGTTCCTATGTTGTGGTGACCCCCAACCATAAAATTATTCTGTTGCTACTTCATAACTGTATTTTGCTACTGTTATGAAATGTAATGTAAATACCTGATATGTAAAATATCTGTCACAACCCACAGATTGGAAACCACTTACCCAGAACCCCCTCCTTTGAGTTCTTAAAGTTGGGCGTCCTATATCCTGACTTAATAGCTTGTTGTAGCACAGAGAATTCAAAGTCACCTACACAGGATCACTTGGTCACTTCACTCAGTAATTTTTCCTTCCTATAATAATGTGGCTTTAATCACAAACAATTGTGACAGTATAAAAGATTATAATGTACAAACTCCCAGAGCCTTGAGTCTACTGCCTAAATCACATCATCATAAAACTATATAGCAAGTTTTTTTGGATTTTGACTCTATGTTTACAAGCTATGATTTTCTTCATAAACTGTTTATCCCCATGATCCCCTGTTCCTTAGTTATAAAAACCCAGAATAGCTGAATAAATCCTGTACAACAACAACAAAAAAACACATCAGGAGGTATCACCATCCCAGATTTCAAGTTGTACTACAGAATAATAGTAATAGTAATAATAATAATAATAATAATAATAATAATAATAATAATAATAAAGCCTTGTACTGGTATAGAAACAGACCAGTGGATCAATGGAATCGAATTGAAGACCAAAAATTAACCCACACACCTATGGTCACTTAGTTTTTGGCAAAGAAGCCAAAACTGTACAATGGAAAAAGGACAGCATCTTCAACAAATGGTGCTGGTCTAACTGGATGTCCACATGTAAAAAATGCAAATAGACCCATACTTATCACCCTGCACAAAACTTAAGTCCAAGTGGATCAAAGACCTTAACCTAAAGCCCAAAACACTAAATCTAATAGAAGAGAAAGTGGGAAAAACCCTCTAACTCATTGGCACAGGTGACAACTTCCTTAACAGAACACCAATAGCTCAGGCTCTAAGACCACTAATCAATAAATGGGACCTTATGAAACTGTAAAGCCTCTGTACAGCAAAGGACACTGTCGCTAGAACAAAACGGCAGCCTACTGATTGGGAAAAGATCTTTACCAACCCCACATCTGACAGAGGGCTAATATCCGTAATGTATAAAGAACTTAAGAAATTAAATGCCAAGAAACCAAATAATCCAATCCAAAAAAAAAAAAAAAATGGGGAACAGAGCTAAACCAAGAATTCACAAAGGAGGAATCTGAAATGTCTGAGGGACACTTGAGAAATGTTTAGCATCCTTAGTCATCAGAGAAATGCAACTCAAGACAACTCTTAGATTCCATCTCACACCTGTCAGAATGGCTAAGATCAAAAACTCAAATGACAACTCATGCTGGCGAGGTTGTGGAGAAAGGGGAACCCTCCTCCATTGCTGGTGGGAGTGTAAATCACTATGTGCAACCACTATGGAAGTCAGCCTGGCGATATTTTAGAAAACTTCGAAAAGCTCTACCTCAAGGCCCAGCCATACCACTTCTGGGTATACATCAAAATGATTCCTCACTAAACCACAAGGATGTTTCCCCATCTATGTTCATACCGGCCTTATTTGTAATAGCTAGAAACTGGAAAAAAAACCCAGATGTCCCTCACTGAGGAATGGATAAAATAATAAATAAACAAACAAATAAATAAATAAATAAATAAATAAATAAATAAATAAATAAATAAATAAATAAAAACCCTGTGGTACATCTACACAATGGAATACTACTCAGCTATCAGAAACAATGAAATCATGAAATTTGCAGCCAAATGGATGGAACTAGAGAAGCACATCCTGAGTGAGCAAACCCAGACTCAGAAGGATGCACATGGTATCTGTTCACTTATAATTGGATTTTAGCCATATAGTAGAAGATAACTATACTACAACCAATGGACCAAAAGGGACAGGAACATAGACTTTGTTACCTGTTAATGAGACACTTTGCCCTAGTGGTGCTGCCATGTAGGCCCCCAGTATATGAGGAAACTCTTAGTCCTTTTAGCTGAACTGGGGATGGGGATTGATATGTAGGGACACCCAACTCCAGAAGAGTAGGATAGAAGGGAAAGGGGATAGAGGGTGGAGAGAGTGGGACTGGGAGGGGTGAAAAGAGGGCACTGTGATGGAGATGTAACTTGAAGTAATAAATAAACATTTTAGGCGGGCCAAGATGGCGGCGACCTACACTGACGCATTTTGAACGCGGGGAAAAAAGAGCCATAAAAAACACAGAGTTATTGGGCACTGTGCAAAAACCGGAGGGGCTAGACCCCCACCCCGGGAACACTCACAGCCACCAAGGGACTGTTAAAAGTCCCAGGGCAAGGCTCTCACCCATCTCTCACAGACACGGAGGCCACTAAACCCGGGATTCGGGAACTCCCATTTGGAGAGGCGCCTGGTAAGATCGATCCCAACTTACAGCAGGCAGAATCAGGGTCCACTTGGCCATAGATCGCTGGCCTATTGGGCTCCCCACACATCAGGTTGAACCTATACCCACTTAAAAAACTTTGCGAGATAGTGGAAGGCTTAGCAAGGAACAAACAGGGGGCTCAGCGGGTGGTCCGCAGCCGCTCGTGAAGCGGAGGGCGGGAGGTTCCAAGAGAGCGCGGGAAGCTGGGAACACAAAGGCGGGCGGGAGGGGCGGAATCCCACACACTCATAGTAGCGCAGCTGGGGAGGGAGCAAGGCTGGCAGGGCCAAATCCCCACGAGTCCACGGCAGGTCATCTGAGGAGAGAGACAGGCATGGGCGGGGCCAGGGATCCGTGCACACAGGGCTGAGCTGCTGGGACGAGAGGTCCACTCAGGAAACCGGAGGATCCGGGGCTTGGGGTACCCACGGGACCCGTGGCGGCGCAGACAGGAAGGGAATCAGGCACAGAGTCCAGCCCTGTGGTGAGAAGCCTAGAGAGAAACCAGAAATCGGGACCATAGCTGTATCCTGGAAAATCCAGACATATTAGGTGTGGAGCCAGACACTGTCAGCCTCCATGACGACAAACAAAGCCCATAGAATCTGTGCCTGGGCAAACAGGCCCATACCATCAGAACCATTACAGGCTGATAACTCAGAATGCAACATAGGGAAGTCTGATTTGGGAGCAGTGAAACAATCCTGGTCCATTACTCACAACCTAGGAATAGGCTGTACCATCTCACAGTGCCTCTGGCGATTAAAACCACAGTGACCTTGAAATCCCCCTGTAAGCAACGACAGATAGCCAAGTAACTTGTCCCCTGCACCAAATCATCCACTGTGGTTCCAAGCACAGAAAACAGACAGCTAAATGCATCCAATGGCGAACGGTCAAAAAAAAATAGAAATCAAGGAATTATGACTCCAACAAAGCAGAACCATCCTAGCTCATCCAATTCGGATGACCACACACCAACAGAAACACATGAAAACATTGACAATTCTGCAGTATGGAAAGTGATAGAGTCCCTGCAAGAAGAACTTAAATCTATGAAGGAATTCAAAGAAGCCACAATTCTACAAATCAAAACAAAGAACAACACCATTAAAGAGCTCCAAGCCAAGGTGACAGAGCTTGAACAGGAAAAGGAAAAAGCCATGAAAGATTTTCATACAAAAACAAGCAAGCTGGAGAAGGAAATGTACAAAAAGAACAAAACCATACAAGACATGAAAATAGAAATAGAAACAATAAAGAAAACACAGTCAGAGTTAAAAGAGGAAGTGGAGAACCAAGGGAAGAGAACAGGAACTACGGATGTGAGTATCAACAATAGGATGCAAGAGATGGAAGACAGGATCTCAGGCATGGAAGATTCAGTGGAAGAAATCAGTACATCATCCAAAGAAAATGAGAAGGCTAAAAAATCTCTCACCCACAACATCCAAGAAATCAAGGACTCATTGAAAAGACGGAACCTAAGAATTATAGGTATAGAGGAAAGAGAAGACTCCCGACTCCAAGGTCCAGGAAATATCTTCAACAAAATCATAGAGGAAAACTTCCCAAACCTGAAAAAAGAGATGCCAATAAAAATCCAAGAGGCATACAGAACACCAAACAGATTAGACCAGAAAAGAAACTCCTCTCGCCACATAATAATTGAAACCCCAAATGTACAGAACAAAGAAAGAATATTAAAAGCTGTAAGAGAAAAAGGTCAAGTCACATACAATGGCAGACCCATCAGAATTACACCTGACTTCTCCCCAGAAACGTTAAAAGCTAGAAGGGCCTGGTCAGATATACTACAAGTCCTAAGAGATCATAGATGCCCAGCCAGACTACTTTACCCAGCAAAACTCTCTATCAACATAGATGGAGAAAACAAGATATTCCATGACAAAATCAAATTTAAACAATATCTACCCACAAACCCAGCCCTACAGAAAATCCTAGAAGGAAAATCCCAACCCAGAGAAGAAAACTCCACCCAAGAAAACAAAGGGAATAGAAAACCCATCAGCAACTAAACCAAAAGAGGAACAGGACCACCGCCTATACCAAACTAATGGGAAATAACAACCCCAGGTCACTAATATCCATCAACATCAATGGACTCAACTCCCCAATAAAAAGACATAGGTTTACAGAGTGGATCCGCAAGCAAGACCCTTCCTTATGCTGTATACAAGAGACACATCTAACTACAAAAGATAGACACTGCCTCAGAGTAAAGGGCTGGGAAAAGGTTTTCCAAGCAAATGGACCCAGGAAGCAAGCTGGAGTAGCCATCCTAATATCAAACAAAACAGACTTCCAACTGAAGTTAATGAAGAAAGACAAAGAAGGGCACTATATACTCATTAAAGGGAATATTCATCAAGAGGAAATTTCAATACTGAACATCTATGCCCCAAATACAAAGGCACCTACTTTCGTAAAAGAAACACTTCTAAAGCTTAAAGCGCATATCGATCACAACACATTAGTAGTGGGAGACTTCAACACCCCACTCACAACAAAGGACAGATCATCAAGACAGAAGACAAACAGAGAAATATTGAGTCTAACAGAGATCATGAAACAAATGGACCTAACAGATATCTACAGAACGTTTCACCCAAACACAAAGGAATACACCTTTTTCTCAGCACCCCACGGAACCTTCTCCAAAATCGACCACATAATTGGTCACAAAGATAGTCTCAATAGATACAAGAAAATTGAAATAACACCTTGTATCTTATCAGACCACCACGGAATAAAGCTGGTCTTCAACAGTAAAAGAATCAACAGAAAGCCTACACACACATGGAAATTGAACAGCTCCTTACTGGATGACCACTGGGTCAGGGAAGAAATAAGAAAGGAAATCAAAGACTTCTTAAAATCCAACGACAATGAAGACACAACATACCCAAACCTATGGGATACATTGAAAGCTGTGCTACGAGGAAAGTTCATAGCACTAAGTGCTTTCAAAAAGAAAATTGTGACAGCCCATATTAGTGAACTAACAGCTAAGCTGGGTGAATTGGAAAAAAAAAAAAGAAACAAACACTCCCAAGAAGAGCAGAAGACAGGAAATCATCAAACTTAGAGCTGAAATCAACAACTTAGAATCAAAAAGAACTATACAAAGAATCAATGAAACCAAGAGTTGGTTCTTTGAGAAAATCAACAAAATAGACAGACCCCTAGCCAAATTAACTAAAAGGCAAAGGGAAAGAACACAAATCAACAAAATCAGAAATGAAAAGGGAGAAATAACAACAGACATTGAGGAGATCCAGAAAATATTCGGACATTACTTTAAAAATCTATATTCCACTAAATTTGAAAACCTAAGCGAAATGGACAATTTCCTCGATAAATTCCACCTACCAAAACTAAATCAAAATCAGATTAACAGCTTAAACAGCCCAATAACACCCAAGGAAATAGAAACAGTCATTAATAATTTCCCAACCAAAAAAAGCCCAGGGCCAGAATTCCAGCACGGAATTCTACCAGACCTTCAAAGAGGAACTAACACCATTACTTTTCAAACTCTTCCACCACATAGAAACAGAAAGATCACTGCCAAACTCATTCTATGAGGCCACTGTCATTCTGATTCCTAAACCACACAAAGACCCAACAAAGAAAGAGAACTTCAGACCAATCTCCCTCATGAACATAGATGCAAAAATACTTAATAAAATACTAGCAAACCGAATTCAAGAACACATCAAAAGTATCATACACCATGATCAAGTAGGCTTCATTCCTGGAATGCAGGGATGGTTCAATATACGAAAGTCTATCAATGTAATTCACCACATAAACAAGATGAAAGAAAAAAAACCACATGATAATCTCGCTAGATGCAGAAAAAGCATTTGACAAAATCCAACACCCCTTCATGCTAAAAGTTCTGGAGAGAACGGGCATACAAGGACCATACCTAGAAATAATAAAGGCAATATACAGCAAGCAAGTAGCCAACATCAAATTAAATGGAGAGAAGCTTGAAGCATTTCCTCTAAACTCAGGGACAAGACAAGGATGTCCACTTTCACCATATCTCTTCAATATAGTACTTGAAGTCCTTGCTAGAGCAATAAGACAACTAAAGGAGATCAAAGGGATAAAAATTGGAAATGAAGAAGTCAAATTATCCCTATTCGCAGATGATATGTTAGTATACATAAGCAACCCCAAAAACTCCACCAAAGAACTCTTACAGCTGATAAACAACTTCAGCAGGGTGGCTGGATACAAAATTAACTCAAAAAAATCAGAAGCCCTTCTTTATACAACAAACAAATATACCGAAAAAGAAATAAGGGAAACAACCCCCTTCACAATAGCCACAAACAACATAAAATACCTGGGAGTAACTCTAACCAAGCATGTAAAGGACCTATATAACAAGAACTTCAAGCCCCTGAAGAAAGAAATGGAAGAGGCCTTTAGAAGATGGAAAGATCTCCCATGCTCATGGATAGGTAAGATCAACATAATAAAAATGGCTATCCTACCAAAAGCAATATATAGATTTAATGCAATTCCTATCAAAATACCAACACAATTCTTTATAGACCTGGAAAAAGCTAGTCTCAACTTCATATGGAACAACAAAAAGCCCAGAATAGCTAAATCAATCTTGTCCAATGAAAAAACATCTGGAGGTATCACCATCCCAGATTTCAAGCTGTACTACAAAGCAACAGTAATAAAAACAGCATGGTACTGGTATAGAAACAGACCAGTGGATCAATGGAATCGAATTGAAGACCCAAACATGGATCCACACACCTATGGCCAACTAATCTTTGACAAAGAAGCCAAAAACGCACAATGGAAGAAGGACAGCATCTTCAACAAATGGTGCTGGTCCAACTGGATATCCACTTGCAAAAGAATGAAATTAGACCCATACCTATCACCTTGTACAAAACTTAATTCCAAGTGGATCAAAGACCTTAACATAAGGCCAGCCACACTAAAGATACTAGAAGAAAAAGTAGGAGAAACCCTCGAACTCATTGGCACAGGTGACAACTTCCTGAACAGAACACCAACAGCTCAGGACCTGAGATCAACAATCAATAAATGGGACCTCATGAAACTGAAAAGTTTCTGTAAAGCAAAGGATACTGTCATTAGAACAAAACGGCAACCAACAGACTGGGAGAAAATCTTCACCAACCCCACATCTGATAGAGGGCTATTATCTAAAATCTACAAAGAACTCAAGAAACTAAATGCCAAGAAACCAAATAATCCAATCAAAAAATGGGAGATGGAGCTAAATAGAGAATTCACAAAGGAGGAATCCCTAAGGGCTGAGAGAAACCTGAAGAAATGTTCAACATCCTTAATCATCAGAGAAATGCAACTCAAGACGACCCTGAGATTCCACCTAACACCTGTTAGAATGGCTAAAATAAAGTGCTCAAATGATAGCGCATGCTGGCGAGGGTGTGGAGAAAGGGGTACCCTACTCCATTGCTGGTGGGAGTGCAGGCTTGTGCAACCACTATGGAGGTCTGTCTGGCGATATCTTAGAAATCTAGGAATAACCTTGCCTCAAGACCCAGCCATACCACTTCTGGGTATACACCCAAAGGACCTCTCACGGAGACATAGGGAAGTCTCCTCATCTATGTTCATAGCAGCCTTATTTGTAATAGCTAGAAATTGGAAACAACCCAGATGTCCCTCAACTGAAGAATGGATTAAAAAATTGTGGTACATCTATACAATGGAATATTACTCAGCTATCAGAAACAATGAAATCATGCAATTTGCAACCAAATGGATGGATCTAGAGGAGCTCATCCTGAGTGAGCTAACCCAGTCTCAGAAGGATGCACATGGCATCTATTCACTTATAGTAGGATTTTA
>CAJQZJ010033222.1:4377513-4408743 GCA_907164525.1 Lophiomys imhausi | reverse complement strand
CCTGTTCCCAATAATTAGAGTTCAGAGACACACACATGGGATTTGGAGGGACCTAGGTTTGGAGGCTACTTACAAAAGGCCGTCTCGATGCAGGCAGATTGTCCTTTGGGATCTCAAAATATATACACTAGAGCTGGTTTAGCTCCAAGGTGACAGAATGATTTCTTCTTTAACCCGGATTGAAAGATAACGCTTTGTATGTTGTCAGAAAGCCAAATTTGCTTCAGGAGAAGTACTACCTAGCCCCCCCCATCCCCCCCCCAGAAAAAAAAAAAAAAGAGGGCAATTGTCCTAGGGTTGGGATTGGGGCAGGGCTCTGTTCTTATCGTTCCAGGAGAATCGAAGTGTCCATTAGGGGAGCCTGGGGACGGCGGACAGCGGAATCCTCAGCAGAGAGCAGAATTAGGCACCAAGGAGGATGAGTGACCCAGTTGATTCTGCCTGGCAGACTTCCTCAATAGCTGTCTCCATCGGGGGCCTGCAACCACCACAGCAATCCAATGTCACTGGGACTGCTCAGCTCTACACAATGCCCCGACAGGAACCTAAGTGAAACCTGCAAGATCAGCTTCTGCCTACAAACCCTTAGGTCATCTAAATAGCTGAGAACAGAAGGACTGAACATAAAAGGATTGTACTAACATTTTTAATCATTTTTCCCATTTGGGTTGGGGCCCCAAACAGGTCTACTACGACCCAAATCAGCAGGAAGTCACTTTAAGAGAGCGACGTCCCATGCCCAGAGGGTGGGGGAGGGTGTTTCTCCGCCCTTCTTTTTGGTTATTCGAAGGTTAACTGAAAACTCTGTTATGTAGGGGAAGAGACTACAAGCTGATAAATGATCCTGTCTTAATGGGTTTTGGAGATTAGCCCCAGGGAATTCCTACTTTTCCTTCTCTGTATCCTTCTTCCTCTCCTATGTAGGAGTGCATGGGCTTGAGAAAAATGAGATATAGTCATAGCACAGGAAGGTCCATGAAGAAGGGGCAGATTATTGAATATGCCCTTATACCTTTGTATATTGATACAAAATTAGTAGGTTATTTGGCTAAAGTGGTATTGACCATTGTTTATTGTGCAAAAATAAGATTGTATTGGATTACATCGGTATTGATCTTTGTATATTGATACAAAATTAAGATTACAGTTGGCCACAATGGTATTGACCCTTGCATATGGACGTAATATTAAGATTATATTGGGCTACATAGGCATTGATCTTTGTATATTGATACATAATTAAGAGTATATTTAACCACAATTGAATAGATCTTTGTATATTGATACAAATTTAAAGGTAATGCTTCCCAATGGTATCATACCTAGAGATACTTAAAAATAAAATGTGAAGCTCTGACCTCTTGATACCAACCGTCTAAAACGGTCTAGGATAGTTAAAACAAACTCCTAGTCTGCAAACATGTCTCTTTGTTAGCTACTATGACAGTTTATCACAGATATTCTCTAAACTACCCAGTAATCAAGTTGCTAAGAGACAAGCAACATTTGCTTATCTAAATACAAGAGATGGATAGGGCATCTTCAAAAACCCCTAGAGATCTGCAGAATATGACATTCAAAGATGTTATCTTAAATCAAGATTTTTTTTTATATCGAGACATATCAGCGCCTGACAGCACCCCGTATTCTACTCCAAGTAGAAGATAAGCATCGAAGAACCTCCACTGTAAGATGGTTGAATTATTGGCAAGCCTTTCTCTTGGCATGAAAAAACCCCTTGCACCAACTGCAGACAGACTGCTGTCCAAAAAGGACAAAACTTGGTAGCAGGGAAGTCAACAGCCTAACTCTGCCAAGACAGGGTAGGTAAGTCCTTCATAATCCCTGCTCTACAACAAATGTCTGTCATAGAAACAGGACCCAACGGCTGAAGATTGATGCTGGAATGTATGGAGAGAAAATGGGAACTGTCCAGGCAGTCATTGGTATGTTCTTTCTTAGTTTTGGAAGCTGCAGGCTCTGCACTTCCTATATAAGCAAATATATTTATCCCTCTCAGATCTCTGAGGTGGTTGAAGAATAGACAGCTAG
Source organism: Lophiomys imhausi (assembly GCA_907164525.1). NCBI lineage: Eukaryota > Metazoa > Chordata > Mammalia > Rodentia > Muridae > Lophiomys > Lophiomys imhausi. The sequence continues at coordinate 4,406,691 of CAJQZJ010033222.1, read as the reverse complement.
AGTCTTATAGTTAAATTTTGAACTGTTTAGGAATCAAGAGGGTGTTATAGATCTAAGAAGATACTCTTAAAAGTGTGTTGCAAGTTAGTATGAATGTTGAGTCAGATATAGACCTTTAAACTCATGGAGTTGGTTAGATAGTAGAATGTTAAAGTCAGGGGCCAAATATGTATAAACTGGACATTGGGAAGGTATACTGGGCCATTTAACTCTCATAAATGTGGCATATTTATATCTATTGTTTTGTATAATACTTACTGTTATAAGAGAAGGAACCATCTGTTGGACTGAAAGGGGAAACTTCTGGGGGGAAGAGGGTGGAAGGGCGGGATAGGAAGGGTGAATAGGGAGGGGTTTGTTACTGAGATGTAACTTGAAGAAAAAAAAATAAAGTATTTAAAATAAATAAATAAATAAATAAACATTTTAAAAAACTGGAGATTATCATATATATATATATATATCAGAGTATTATGAGGAATAGGTAGTATAGCACTCATAAAAGTTCAAAGCATATGCTGGCTGTGGTGGTGTAAGTCTTTAATTCCATCCAGAACTTTGGAGAAAGAGGCAGGTAGATCTCTGAGAGTTCAAAATCATCCTGTTCTACACAGAGAGTTCCAGGTCAGCCAGGGTCACATAGTGAGACCCTGTATATCCTCCCCCAAAAAGGCTCAAACCATAATTTAGAGCAGTGGTTCTCAACCTGTGGGTCACAATCCCCTTGGGGTTGTATATCAGATATAATGTATATCATTACATTATGATTCGTAACAGTAGAAAAACTACAGTTATGAAATAGCAACAAAATAATTTTATGGTTTAGGGTCACCACAATATAAGGAACTGCATAAGGGTCACAACATTAGGAAGATTGAGAATCACTGGCCTAGACACACAGAGTTCTGTAATGGTGGCTTAATGAGAAATTTTGCCAAATTTTTTAAAATTATGAGCATATGTGTGTGTTCGCATAAATGCAATTCCTTGAGGAAGCCAGAGAGGGTGTAGGGTACCTTGAGCTACAATTTACTGGCAGTTATGAGCCACTGACTTGGATATATCAGACTAGGCCCTCGGCAAGAGGCATAAGTGTTCTTAGTGCTGTTAATCACTGAGCCATCTCTTCAGCCCCATCCATCCGATACTTATTGTACCTAAAGCTAGACATGACATATTCTGTGTTTGAAGGTACACGCACATAACTTCTGGTCCCTTGTTGCCCATCCCAAGTCCTTAGAGCCGCAGTCTAGAAAAGTTCTATCTTCCTAGCATTACTCTGACCCCTCCAGTAGAAGATCTCATTCCTGAAAGTAAAGAATCACAAATGTTTTGAAAGTATCAGCTTTCAAACACAATGATAGTATCTTAGGGTTTCTTTGCTATGATAAAACACCATGACCAAAAGCAACATGAGAAGGAAAGGATTCATTTCACTTTACAGCCTATAAATCCATCACTAAGGAAAGCCAGGGCAGGAACTCAAGACAGGAACCTGGAGACAGGAACTAGAGCAGAGGCCATAGAGGAGCATTGCTCAATGGCTTGCTCCTCTTGGCTTGCTCAGCCTGCTTTCTTATAGCACCCATGACCCCACCCTAGAGATGCCACTACCCTCGGTGAGCTGAGCCCTCCCAGATCAATTATTAATCAAGAAAATGCCCTACAGGCTTGCCCATAGGCTGATCTGGTAGAGGCATTTTGTCAATTAAAGATCCCTTTTCCCAAATGACTCTAGCCTGTGCCAAATTGATATAAAACTAGCCAGCACAGACAGGATTGTTTTATTTTGTTTTGTTTTATCTCATTTTGTAAAGAGAAGTCATTGCGAAGGAGAAGTTTTATATTAAAGTACAGCCTCTATAAGAACAGTAAAGTTTATGTATGTATAATGGTGAAGACGTATGGACTGAGAATGAATTGAGCCCTGGTCTCAGGAAGTTTTCTTTCTGTCCCATAATTCACCTTCTTTACAACTGCCAAAGCCCACACACAGTTCCCAGAAATCCCCTACTGTGGTTGGAGAACCTCTTGGTGAAAGGATCACATGAACCTTCCCATTTCAGGACAGGGAATCTATTAAGAATAATTTATTCTGGCCCTGTGACTGATCCAGCCAGCTCTTTAATCAGCATTAGATAGCAACAGAGACATTAACTATTGAGAAGTTGAGACCCAGACGCTTACCTCTCTCAAATCCTTGAGATCTTTAAAGCTGTCTTGTGTTGGTCAATTCCTGAAGCTTAGAGTGGAACCTATGCTAGCCACACTTGTAGCCATCCTGACTGTCATTAGCTTTAGTGCAGAGGGCACATGTGGAAATTGTACCAGGTGTTTCTGAACTAAAGAAAGGAAGAACAAGGCTACAAAACTCTGAAAGTCTAAATTTGTCTCATGGTTAACACTTCATTTTAGACATCTTCCCACAGACCATGCAGAAAGCTACAACTCATCTGACTCTAAATCGGGCAGAGTAGGCATAATGACATCGGAGTATCATAGACAAGGTCTTGCCCTGGTGTCAAGTTTACTTCACTCTCCCAAGCGGAAGGAATAAAGAAAGAACTGTGCTTTAACTTGGGGACTATATATACACCTTCGTAATTACAGATGTGAAACCATCTTCTTTTGTACGGAACTTCTGGCTAGAACCATAGTTTTAAGGCTTTAGATAATAGCTTTCCAGTAGCTATTTGCATTTCTCTTCAGAGTGATTGTCAGTGGTATCTTTGCTTGCAGAAATATACTCCACAAGGTTAGATAAGACTATTGCATTCCTGAAAGCAAAAGGACTCTCTGTCTCTTTGGAAGGAGACAAAAGGGTACATATAGAATCCCAAGTCATCTCAAGCATTTTCCACAGCACCACATGTAACCATATATAAAACCATTATAACTATTAAGTGGAAGTGACTACCTACACAGCACTTTGCAATTTAAACTCTTCTGTATGATAAAAATATTGCTATTCTCACTTATAAACTAATTTCCAGGAGAAATGTATTCTGTGTATGAGTGTGTATGTGTATGTTCATGGAGAGGTGCATGTTTGCACATGAGAGGGAGTACATATCCATATGTGTGTTTCAGCCAGAGGTCAGCTTCAGGTGTAGCTCCTCAGGAGACATTGTTTTGGGGATGTTGCTTTTTATTTGTTTATACGGGGGCAAGAGGCACACGTGTGCTATACAGAGAGCATGTGGAGGTCAGAGGACATCACGGAGGACTCGGTTCTCTCCTTCCATTGTCGTATGGGCTCTTGGGGTCAACCTCAAGTCATGAGGTTTTGTGGCAAGCACTTTTACCCATTAAAATGTATTAGCACACCTCTACACCTTGTTTTTTTGAAATAGAGTTTCTCCCTGGGACCTACGGCTTTCTGATTAGGCTAAACTATATGACCACCGAGCCTCAGTGACCCACTGATCTCTTCTGCTCCAAGACTGAGATTGCAAGCTTTTTACATGGGTTGTGGGGGTTGAACTCTGGTCCCTGGCTCTTATACAGCCAACACTTTACTGACTGAGCAACCTCCCCGGCATGCAAACCTTATTTTTAAAGTCAAGTGTTAATTCTGTCCAAGCTGTGCTCTTCCATACATGGGCTATATTCTCCACTGGCAGAGCTTGCTTGCTTCAAGCTCTTGCAAATGGTTCCTTGCAAATGAATGAGTGACTTCTAATCTAATTAAGTCATGTCAGTCTGAGTTTGTTTTACTCTGCTCATCTGTGCCCTTTCCATCTGAAAGTTTAAACTACAAAGATTTATTTAATCCTAGACTTTATGTTTGTTCTTGGAGAGATGCAAGGAAAAAAAAAATCCTGAAAGAATCATGTTTCACTAGTCATGAACTGGCGAGAAGCAGAATGTGTGGGTCTATGAGACACTGAGAAAGCTAACTTAAAAACAGAACCTGCTGCTCAGCCTTCTGCCTCAAGACTGGAAAGTGCCAATACTCTGGTCTGAATGAATGCTGTGTTTCACAGATATCCATGCTGTTGTGGGATTAGTCACAAAATGGGAAAACTGTAAACCACTGAAATGCAAGCAAATTAAAACAAATTAAAAAAAAAACAATAGTGTAATTTAGTGCAGCACACAGACAAAATACTGTTTCCCTGATTTCCTGTTTCATGAATTATATTTTTACTTTAGTTGGGTAGTTTAGGAATTTGGGAGAGTATTACATTATTAATTCAAATATAATTGTAACACTTTCCCCTTCCCTATCCAACTCCTGCCATGTCTCTGCCCCTGACTTCCTCTCAAATTGATGATCTCTTTTTTCAGACACGAAAGACTCAAGACTAAATGCCAAACATTTGTGTCAACAATTCATGGTCCTTTTCTGTGTCTTACTAGAATGGTGGGAAAGTTATTCATTTGTTTTCAATAAAACTATCTATTACAATTCTGGTAAGAAAAAAAATTCAGTAGAAGCACAGAAAGTTCAAAGGAACATAGAGGAGAAAATATGATCATATGGATAACTACAAAAAAAAGTAGAATTTGAAAACCATATTGCTTAATGTAATTCCAAGATCTAGGTCAACTAATTTAAAAAGCAGAGATGAGACCTGTAACACTCATCAAAGAAATTAATATGAAACTGAGTGTTGAACAGCTGAGCCAAGTTGGTCCCTTGCAATTTCCAGAGTTATAATAGCTGGCATTATAACTGACAAAAGTCTCAAGTGCTTCATGGAGAAGGACTATCTGATTCTGCCTGAAGAAATAGCAATTAGACTCCAATATGCCGCCCCTTTTTTGTACAGCTATTTCCGCTAGATTGAAGTTTTCACTCCTGGAGGAAGCAGAGAAGACTTTTAAGATTCCAGAAGCTAAGGAAACCTACAAGACTCAGGAAGCTTGGGAAACTGACAGGACTCAAGTGCTCAGAAAGTTACAAGATTTTTTTTTTTTTTTTTTTTAAAGATTTTATTTATTTATTATATATACAGTGTTCTGTCTTCATGTATGCCTGCAGGCCAGAAGAGGGCACCAGATCCCATTATAGATGGTTGTGAGCCACCATGTGGTTGCTGGGAATTGAACTCAGGTACTCTGGAAGAGCAGCCAGTGCTCTTAACCTCTGAGCCATCTCTCCAGCCCCGAAAGTTACAAGATTTATCAGGCCCCAACTCCAGGTAACTTAATCTTGGGTGGAGGTAGGTGGAAGCTGGGAATAGAAGCCTTCTGTGAAACTGCCTGCTGGTTTTGCAAGGAGTTTATCGCTTTTGTGGGTAATCTGGAGATCTCTCACTCTGACCCATTGTGATTTTCTGGAATGATCTCCATTTTCTGTAAAGACAAACGCCCTTCATGAGGGGTGGTAGCCACTCTTATTCGTGGGTATAAGGATAAGATTTAGAATGTAATAAGGAATGTGTGTGTGTGTTTGTCTAGCAAAGTAACAATATTGGATTCTTTTCAAATGTCCATAACCTCACTAGCCACAAGAAACTGGTTAGGTTTCCAGTACCAGGAATGATTTCCATCCTGTTGAGTAGTCCAGTTGGACAGCTATTGGTTACCACAGACATGTGATTACCACTTATTGCACCTTTTAGCATAACTTGCCATGCTGGTAATGTCATGGCTTGTAGGTGTTGCAGCTGAGAAGAGCTGCTCAATTGCTTCCTTCCCTTGGCACCTTGCATGGTATTTTCTGGAGCCATGGAAACTGGACCACAGGAAAGAGGCTTTTAGGTCAGATTCAGGTCAAACCATTTGAATCTTGTGTCCTAAGTATATGGTCCTCAGCAGTATGGACCTACCCTCAACCCCTGAGAGGCAACCATGGGCTATATTGATACTACATTATTTTGGGAGTCATTTGGACTATCATCAATCATTTAAAGGGGGTTTCTCATACCTGCATCCCTGTCAGTTGAGTTTTTGTTAGTTTATAGTACTTGTGGAGAGCATTGACAGTCCAGTTGGCTTAACTTCCTTAAAGGTAGGTAGATAGATCGATAGATAGACAGAGAGATATATGTGCATGCATGCGTAGAAGTGTGTGCATGTTTGTGTGTGTGTGTGTGTGTGTGTGTTCAACTGTTGGCCTTAATTACTTTGTCAGTGGAGTCCTGTTCAGAAAGTCCTTTTCTTAAGCCTGTATCATGTAGGTCACTGCCTATGTTTTCTTCTATCAATTTTAGTGTTTCAGTTTTCAAATTGGGGTCTTTTATTCACTTGGATCAATTTTTGTGCAGGGTGATTGAAATGGATCTAATTTTATTTTTCTGCATGTCAGTATCCTGTTTTCCCAGAAACATTGGCTGAAGATGCTATCTATTTCCAGTGTATGCTTTTTGCTTCCTTTTCCAATATTAGATGGCTATAGATAGAAGTACTCTTGTTTGGGGTTTCTATTTTATTTGATTGATCTAATACTTTTATGCCAGTATCATATTGTTTTTATTATTATAACTCTAAAATATATTTTCAAATCTGAAGTAACAATCCCTCCAGTATTCTTCTTTTTGCTCAGGAATGCTTTTGCCATTTCATATAAGATGTAGCATGTAATACTATGAATAATGTCACATATATAAATTACATAGTAATCCAGAACTAAAATTCCAGATAATCTGAACGTAGGAATTTTCTAGAGAGAAGATGTGTGGGGGTGTGCATGCCATTCACATGTATGGAGGTCAGGAGACAACTTGTAGAAATCACTTATCTTCTTCACTATGTGGTGTCCAGAACTTAAGTCATTAGGCTTACTTGCAAGCCTTAACCTATGGAGTCATCTCATTGGTTCAAGAATATATCCTTAAAACTTTCTTGACTGGGCCTGGTGATGAATGCCTTTAAATTTAGCACTTAAGAAACAGAGGCAGCTGGATTTCTTTGAATTTGAGGCCAGCTTGGTCTACATAGTGAGTTCCAAGTTATCTAAGGCAATAATGAGATCCTGTCTCAATTAAAAAAAAAAAATCAAAGGATACTTTAACTATCCTCTAATGAAACCTCCTTTCCAGTCAGTCTTCCTTCTTGGAGAACATGAATGAAGGCCCAAGCATGTTCACAGAGCTTCCTATTAGCTTGTGAGTGGCACGTTCTTCAATCAACACAGAGTGAGGGATCAAGCAATATCAGAGGTGAATCTAAGAGGAAATACAAAACCTCAGACAAAAACAAGAGATTGGAAGGAAAACAGTCTGCGTGAAGAAAACTTTAAAAATCTGATCAATATTCAATACCGATGTACTCCAATACAATCTTATTTTTGCACAAGATACAAAATTAAGATTATAGTTGGCCACAATGGTATTGACCCTTGTATATGGATGTAATATTAAGATTGTATTGGGCTACATAGGCATTGATCTTTGTATATTGATACATAATTAAGAGTATATTTAACCACAATTGAATAGATCTTTGTATATTGATACAAAATTAAAGGTAACGCTTCCTAATGGTATCATACCTAGAGATACTTAAAAATAAAATGTGAAGCTCTGGCTTCTTGATACCAACCGTCTAAAACGGTCTAGGATAGTTAAGTAAAACAAACTCCTAGTCATGCAAACATGTCACTTTGTTAGCTACTATGACAGTCCATCACAGATATTCTTTAAACTACTCAGTAATCGTTGTTAAGAGACAAGCAACATTTGCTTATCTAAATACAAGAGATGGATAGGGCATCTTCAAAAACCCCAAGAGATCTGCAGAATATGGCATTCAAAGATGTTATCTTAAATTAAGATTTTCTTTTTTTTTATATCGAGACATATCAGCTCCTGACAGCACCCCCTATTCTACTCCAAGTAGAAGATAAGCATCGAAGAATCTCCAGTGTGAGATGGTTGAATTAGTGGCAAGCCTATCTCTTGGCATGAAAAAACCCCTTGCTCCAACTGCAGACAGACTGCTGTCCAAAAAGGACAAAACTTGGTAGCAGGGAAGTCGACAGCCTAACTCTGCCAAGACAGGGTAGGTAAGTCCTTCACAATCCCTGCTCTACAACAAATGTCTGTCAGAGAAACAGGACCCAAAGGCTGAAGACTGATGCAGGAATGTATGGAGAGAAAATGGGAACTGTCTAGGCAGTCACTGGTATGTCATTTCTTAGTTTTGGAAGCTGCAGGCCCTGCACTTCCTATATAAGCAGATATATTTATCCCTCTCAGGTCTCTGAGGTGGTTGAAGAATAGACAGCTAGAGTCTCATAGTTAAATTTTGAACTGTTTAGGAATCAAGAGGGTGTTATAGATCTAAGAAGATACTCTTAAAAGTGTGTTGCAAGTTAGTATGAATGTTGAGTCAGATATAGACCTTTAAACTCATGGAGATGGTTAGATAGTAGAATGTTAAAGTCAGGGGTCAAATATGTATAAACTGGACATTGGGAAGGTATACTGGGCCATTTAACTCTCATAAATGTGGCATATTTATATCTGTTGTTTTGTATAATACTTACTGTTATAAGAGAAGGAACCATCTGTTGGACTGAAAGGGGAAACTTCTGGGGGGAAGAGGGTGGAAGGGCAGGATAGGAAGGGGGAATAGGGAAGGGTTTGTGACTGAGATGTAACTTGAAGAAAAAAAATAAAGTATTTAAAAAAATTTGATCAATATTATCAGAAAAATGAAAAAAATGTTCATTTGTAAAGTAACAGAATGCCTTTAGTAAGAAATAACCAAAACAAATAGTCTCTTAAAACTAGAAAAAATGACAGATAATGGTTAAAATATTTTTGAGAACATAGAGACAAGCCTCAAGCCTCACTGAGGATGAAACAGATTAGCTGAAAGAAAGAGAGAGAGAGAAACTACATTAGTTCTCTGAATGACAAAACTGAAAATCTGGAGGGAGATAGAGTCTATAAAAATTAATGTCATTTCCAGTTAATTATCAATTAATTATGAGTACATAATAAAGAGGCTTTCATATGTGTAACCCACCTTTCACAATATTTTTCTCAAAAACCTGCTGAAGGGGGTGATCCTTCAAGATGAGGAAGTTAAATAATAAATGAGATGAGGAATTCTGGAGTAAGGATCCCAGCCAAAGTGGTGAGCGAATTCCCCAAACCCTGAGACCCCAGGGTGAAAGCCCGGCGGGAGCCTAGTTAACAGGTCTACACTGAAGAAAATCAGAGAGTCCTTCCAGAAGACACAATTGACAGGTTTAAGGATATCAGCAATATATTTAAACAATTTGTAGAAAGTCTGAATATGAATTAATGATGAGGATGAGGACATTTTTGTACTGAAATTAAAAAAAATAACTCTAGGATGAACAAAAATGTTTGCAGTCCTAAACATAAAATATGTTGATTTACTCAAAATGACAGTTAACTTTATGCATTGTTTGAATGAAGGAACAAAAATTTGCTTAGAGTAGTGATAAAAGGTCAGTATGTAATGCCTAATATACCAGTGGGAGGGAGGGAGGGAGGGAGGGAGAGAGGGAGGGAGGAGGAAGCAACACTAAAGTGTTTAATAAGCCTTGCAGAACTGTTGGACTTTTTAACAAGAAAACAGCAAGTGAAACTTGACAGAACTCATGCTAACAGTGCTAAAAATACATTTCCAAAGATTCACATCTATCTACAGTGAAACACGAACACTGGGCACAGTGCACAAACAGACCATTGCACCAGAATGCAGAGTTCCAGCACTCCAGCCAAGGAAACAGAATTCTCATCCCAGAATTGCAAACCTGCTAACCAATCAATGTTGTAAGAACTGAGGTATTTTTACCTATGTGTGAGTTCAGAAAGTTTCCATGTGTGCATGTGAAAATTATTTCCCTGAAATGTTTTCAGGAAAGCAGTAAAAGAATTCAAAGAGGGATATGATATGAGTTACAAGGAACCATGGCAACCAAGCATCGCCTACAAGGAGAATAGAAAACCGAAGATCCAGTTCTTCCGAGCACTTAGAAAGATCTCAAGCAATATTAGAGCTCTTTACTTCAACAGAAGGAAAATCTGATTTTAGCAACAGAAAATATATAATACTATGAATGTTTTTATTTGGCTTCAAAATTATAGACTCCCTCTGTAGATACACACAGAGATGCTGAATTAAAATTTAACACCATAGTGTTACTAGTTATAAACTTTGATCATGAAAATATGTTGGTACATGATATATGCACACATGTGTGGGCATGGAGGCATGAGGTGGTCCAGAGGAAGATGTTAAGAACTGACCTCTATCATTCTCTGCCTTATTCTTTTGAGACATGGACTCTCATTGAACCTGGAGCTGAGCTGGCAGCCAGCAAGTCCCAGCAGTTCTGACCCTACTTCCTCACTGTGCATGGCCAGGATCGGCTTTTTATGTGGGTGCTACGAATTTGAACTCTGATCTTCCTGCATCCTGTGATGGCTAATCTTGGTTGTCTACTTGACTTCATCTGTAATCAGCTAAAACCCACATTTTTCTCAACCAGAGCATTTAAAGAAAGAAGACCCACCATGCATCTGGACCATACATAACTTCTGGGAGAAGCCTGCATGAAAAGACATGAAGGAAAGAAGATTTTATTTTATTTTATTTTGCCTGCTTGTCCTCACTCTCTCTGGTAAATTCATCAGCCCCGCTGCTGAAACTGACATTAAATCCAATTTCTTCATCATTCCAATGTAGACTGAAGATCAGCAGCCCTCCTGGAGGACTCCAGTACCAGATTGGGGCTGCTGAGTGAGATATCCAGCCTCGTGGACTTAATAGCTACTAGTTTCTAGGCCTTTCCATCACGAAACAGCCTTTGTTGGGCTGCCTAGAAGTCATCCTGTAAGCCAGTCTAATAAATCCCCCTCTAATGTGTATACTTATGTTATGCTATCAGTCCTGTCCCTTAGAGAATCCTGCCTGACAAACTTGTTCAGCGAGGGCTCTTGCCTGCTGAGCCATTTCCCCAGTCCCAAAACAATTTTTTAATGTTTATTTATTACTTCAGGTTACATTTCCATCACAGTGCCCTCTTTCCACCCCTCCCAGTCCCACCCTCCCACCCTCCCACCCTCTACCCCCATCCCTTCCATCCCATTCCTCCAGAGTGGAAATCCCTATATAACAGTCCCCCACCCCAGTTCAGCAGTCATATGAGAGCAAAGCCCTCATACACTGGGGGCTACAAGGCAGCACCACTAGGGCAAAGTGTCTCATTGATAGGAAAAAAAGTCTATGTTCCTGTTCCCTTTTGTGCATTGGCTGTAGTATAGTTGTCCTGTACTATATGGCTAAAATCTTATTATAAGTGAATAGATGCCATGTGCATCCTTCTGAGTCTGGGTTATCTCATCCAAAACACTTTTTGAAGCGGGAAATTGTGGTTGAGGTACAGTGTGTACTAAGTTCTAGATTCTTCACCTTTAACATTACAAATTAAAAGAGACCATTCAGATTGTGCATTATAAATCAGGTACCATAATATTTGATTTAGATTACAAAGGAAAGCACAAATAGAAAGAAAAGTGGTTAAAAAGTGACACTAATTTTTCCTTTGGGAAATGGAATTAGGAGTGCAGAGAGAAAACTATTATTTTTCATTATGTATCATTTTTATGGTTTGGATACTTCTACTTTCTCTAAATAAAATTTTGCAAAACATCAACATATATTGTGTGTCTGGTTCTATGTTGAATATTGGCTACTCACAGGAAAATAACTTCTAAAGCAAAATAAACAGACATCAGCACAGAAGTGCATCAGGACTTTTGCACAGACTGGGATCTAAGAAGAAGCCTCGAGTTGGAGAAAAGTAATATGCACTATTATCAGGTTTGTGCTAAATATTATATAAGTATTACTATATACATAGAAAAACCAGCAGAATTGATTGGTTACAGAGCAAGTTTGGAATCAATAGCCATGATGGAAGAGACAGTTTCATTTTTATTTTCTTTATTTGTTTAGCAAGTCTTAACTTTAATTAGCATATATTAATAATGCATGTTGGGTTTCACTGTATTTTTATATGTGTGTTTTTGATCCTATTCACTTCCTATTCCTTTCACTTATTCTCTTCTCACTCCCACTGAACCATGTCTTCTTCCCATGCAGTCACCTGTCTAATTTCATGTTGTGTTTCTGTGTTAGCTTTGGTGACCCACTGAATTTTGATAGCATTTCTTAGTGGAATCTAAGTGAGGGATTATTTACATGAACGTGGTGCCTACCAGATTTCCAGCACTAAAGGAAATATCTCTTCCTACATTAGTGACCACTTATTGCCTATAGACTCTCTGGGAGGGATGAGTCTTGTGAGCACCCTCCCATCAACTGCCACTATCTGCAGTTAGTCATCAGGGAGGAGCAGGGCCACATGAGCCCTTCTTGTGTTGGTATTAGTGCTGTGAGATCAAGAATACAATGGAGATGTCGGGCACAGTGTTCCACCTCACTCCACCCCTTCCTCTGGCCATCATCTCCCTTTGTCACCCTCCTTTATAATGCCCCTCACGCCTTGGAGGGGGGGGGTGATATAGATGTTCCACTCACGGCTGAGCATACAACAGTCCTTCACCCTCAGCACTTTGAGATTCGTAGGAATCCCTTACCATCAACCCATGGCTCTGTAGCATCTTCTCATTTCAGTAGCAAGTGATTAGGTTATTCTTCAAGGTGATTAAGAGTCACATGACTCTCTTAGTCAATGGAAGTTTAAAATGGCACAAAACACAGTTGTGATGTAATGCCACAGTGCTGATTCCAAAGTTGCAGCGTTGGGGATGTTTGCTGACGTGGGACGACTGTGCAACAGAGTCCAGCTCTCCGTCACGATGCTTCTGTTCATGGCTTGGAATTCAGCTGTATCTCTAGCAGGTGATCATGGACAGGCCTAATTATTTTCACCTATTTTCTATGACTGGAGACCAAAATTATCCAGCACCCCAGCAGCTTGGGATATTGGTCATTTGCTTATTGTCTATAGACTCTCTGGGAGGGGTGAGTCTTGTGAGCACCCTCCCATCAACTGCCACTATCTGCAGTTAGTCGTCAGGGAGGAGCAGGGCCGCATGGGTCTTCTCACAGCTACCTTTTCCCTCTAGAATGTGAGTGGGGTGCAAGGGCAGAGATTTCTCTTACTGTTGTGTCTGCCCAGTATGGGCAAAATGTCAGGAAATACTCACAGCTACCTTTTCCCTCTAGAATGTGAGTGGGGTGCAAGGGCAGAGATTTCTCTTACTGTTGTGTCTGCCCAGTATGGGCAAAATGTCAGGAAATACTTTTCTATTGAAAGCGTTTAATGAATGAAGCCCCAGACTGGTGTTGCTGAGTGGACAGTCAGCTGTTCAAATATAAATTAGCCTTGTTTCTCACATGGGCTTACAGATGTACGAGACTGCTGATGACTGTTCTTTGCAAGCAGCCTGGATAGCACCTTTCCGGGACAGCATATGGTAGCTGCAGGGAGGGTGTTTCCAGCCCAGGTCCAGCTTCATTTTGTTTTTAACTTCAGAGTCAGAAAGGCTCGCTTTGCACCCCAGCTCTTTTACCCTCCAGCTTACTAGTTGTCAGGCCCTATTTCAAAGCATTTTACACTAGACAGATTTACTCAGTAACTACCGCTCAACTGTACGGTTACTTTGATTTACAATTTCCCTATCAACAAGTTGGAATGATGGCTCCAACATTTTCAAATGACATTGTAGAGCCTAGAGAGATAGTCAGACCAAAATGGCCCTGTGATGATAGGACAGGAGTATACCATAGCTCACTGGCCAGCTAGTCTTGTTGAACAGGTAAGCTTCAGATTCAGTGGGAGACCTGGGGCAGAGAGTTACAGCGGAAGATACTAAACATCATCCTCTGGCCATTTTCATGTGGTCTAACTAGGGTTACTATTGCTATGATGAAACACAATGACCAAAAGCAAGTTGAGAAGGAAAGAGTTTATTTGGTGTTTACTTCCACATTATAGTTCATCATGGAAGGAAGTCACAGGACAGGATTTCAAACATGACTGGAACTTGGAGGTATGAGCTGATAGAGAGCCATAGAGGAGTGCTGCTTACAGGCTTGCTCCACGTGGCTTGCCCAGTCTGCTTTCTTTTCTTCTTTGTTTCATTAATTAATTAATTAATTTACTTGACATCCTGATAAGGTCTTACCTCCCTCCTCTCTTCCCAGTCCCTTCCTCTCACCTCTCCTTCCCCTATGCCCCCCTCCATTTCTCCTCAGCAAGGGGAGACCTCCCATGGATATCAACCTGCCTTCACATATCAAGTTGTAGTAGGGCTGGTTACATCAACTGGAAGACCTTGTCAGACTGCCTTCTTATAGAACCCAGGACCACCAGCCCAGGGATGGCACCCCCAACAATGGTCTGGGCCCTCCCCCATCAATCATTAAGAAAATGTCCCACAGGCTTGTGCTCAGCCTGATCTTATAGACCCATTTTCTCAGTTGAGGCTCCCTCTTCTCTGATGACTACAGTTTGTATCAATTTGATATAATGCTATTCTCACAACGTGCACACATGTGCAGACAATATGGAAAGATACACATGCATAGTAGATACACACACACACACAAAGATTGAAGTGCCTCGGTATCTATTGAACTAAGCTAAAAACCTATGGCAACATAAAAATCTGCACTTGAATGTTTAAAGAAGCTTTATTCATAATTGCATAAGTTTGGCAGCAAGCAAGTTTTTTTTTCAGTAGGTGCAAAGATAAACATGATGTATCCCAATCATGAAATACTATTCAATGATAACAAGAAATGACATCTATTGATGGGTGTTAGGAAGTCATTATTTATACCCAAAAAGCCTACACTGCACAAAGGAGCAAACTTCATAAGGAAGACCAGTGTTACTGATGATCTTTACCCTGAGTCTGCAACATGGCTCTGAGATGCGGCTGCTGCAACATCTGCAGGTCTGGGACCAGGATCACTGAAGCCAAGCTCAGTCTCTCTCCAGAACACACACATGAGTCAGAACATTATCAGTCACCATCTGTTCACCAGTCACAAAGACTGCCCTCCTCCACACCCATTTACCAGAGATTCTAAGTGAGAAATCCAATGTCTATTGTTCTCATGAAACTTATTTATCTAAGCAAATTGAATTTACAAATGGAAACAACAGAAAACTCATGAAGATCTCTAGGTGTAAGCTTCAGCAGTGGGGGTTGAGGGGCTGGAAATTTGGAGAATCACAAAGAAAAAGGTGACAGAGTTCATTTGAGAGCTTCATAAAAGAGCTTTAGGAAATGTCTGTCACCACACAAGAACAAGCTACAGTTTTTATCTACCCTGAAAAGGCAACAGAACACTTTATTTGGAAGGATGTGTTAAAATTTGATAAATTAAACCAAGTAGAGTTTATTTGTACAAAATGAAACCTATTCATGCATCAAGCATCTCCCAGAGACAGAACACTGTCTGAGAACTCCAAACAGGAATGCTATCAGACTGTGTTTATAACAGAACAGAAGCCAGATATAGAAGACAACTTAACTGGCTACAGCCTGCTTAATCAACCAATTTGTGTAGCTGGTTAGTTTACAGCCTACTCAATCAACTGACTAGAAGGTCTTCTTCAATCAGGAAAGTTCAGAGACTAAATAGCATCAGCTTGTTTTGCTGAGCCCAACACAGGTGCCAAGTTCAAACCCGTGGCCTCTCAAAGTTTCACTTACTCTAAGGCAACAAGGGCTGCAGACCTGGCAAAGGAGGTTAGCAGAAAACCAACCTGCTCTAGCCAGGAAGAGGAAACAATAAAAACAAAGGGGAGATGAGAAATGAAAACACAGACTCACAGACTTGCTTAACTCCCACAGAAACAAATAAAACTGTTATAAAGGAGATTAAGTGGGTGTGAGGGGGAAAATGCCAAGTGGGACAAGGCATAGAGAAGGGAAACACTGCTGGTAGCTGAGAAGAGCTCAGTCACAGGGAACCACCGCATTCTGCAAGCCCAGACCCTGGGCTTCATTCAAACTAGAGGCTGAAAACTATTAAAAGAGCAAATGGTATTAAAATTGAATCAAATGGTGATTCCCTTATTTTAAGTGAAGGATCTTATTGGTGCCTTTAGCACAATTTAAACCTGTTCTCTAAAGTATGTGGGATCCCACAGCAATCTTTCCTTCCTACCTACCTTTCTCTTTCCCTTCCTCCCTCCCTCCCTTCCTTCCTTTCTCAGATTCTCAGGGTGCAGCCCAGGCTGGTCTTGAACCCAAGAGTTTTCCTCTCAAGGCTGAAATTACAGGTCCCCTACTAGGCACAGTGCCTTATTACGTCTTTCAATGAAATAAGAAGTTTTATGTGGGCCCTGAGCTGCTCCCGGGTACTTGAGTCCTGTGGAATGGTAACACTTCCCCTTGCCAGAATATGGGTTTCCAAGCTGCTTTTGTTTAAAAACTACATTTGTCTTCTCACTGTGGCTGAAAACCTGCAGCTGAGCTGTAGCAGGGACTCCAGGATTGGGGAAAAGGACAAGGCTCAGCAGATGATAAGAAATAAGGGCTTCTGCTCAAGCTGAGAAAGGAGATACAGGATCCACTAGACTGGATCTGCTCATTGTTAACCAGTGGCTGAGAACTAAGCAGCCCTCAGATGTGGGGCCTCGTGAAAAATGAGAGGTACTGGCAAGTCTTTCTGGAGCAAAACAAAGGACTTCGTTGGGTTATCCATTCTGCTTGTAAGCACTGGAATTATTTAAGGTCAATTTCTGAGAGTGGGCGAACTCGAAAATGTGATGGCTAATATTGGTTGTGGTCCTGACTGCATCCACGATCAACTAAAACATAATCCCCCAGGGCACTCTTTGAAGGACATTCTTCATCAGATTACTTGAAGCAGAAAGCCCTACCCTAAATCTGGGTCATGCTTTCTGGTGGCAGCCCACTAAAGAAGGACTAGAAGGGGGACACTTTGCTTTGCTTTTTCCCTGCCTGTCCTCCTTCTCACTGTCAAATTCATTTATCCAGATGTTGTCACATTCCCTTGCTGATTTTAGAACCAATTTCTTTGGGACTCCAAAGTAGACTGAAAACCAGTACCTCTCTAGGCATTGCCAGGCTGGAACTGCTGACACATTCAGCTTGCAGGCTCAGCAACTACCAGATTCTTGGCTTCTCAATTGTTAGATTGCCTAGATCACACCCTGTAAGCCAATCTAATAAATCCCCTTTCACTATGCACATTCTGTCTACTAGCTCTATTCTTTTAGAGAACCCTGGCTAATACAGGGACCCGTTAGAAATGAAGAGCATTTCAACAGATTCTGGAAAAAAAAAATTCTAGAAAGACACTGAAATTGGTATCTGTTACTTCTGCTCAGCAAATTGTCTAACGTAAGCCATAGTTCAGGGAAGAAGTAGGGAAGAGCGGAAAGTCCCTACAAAACAGGGAGTTTCCAAAACAGTGAAATATGATGGGTAGGCTGTGACCCCAGACTTCACCAGAGAAGATACTGCCTAGACACTGCCTCTCAGTGAGTGGAGGACGCTCTGTCAGCATCGTCTTCGCGCAGGAAGTCAGCAGCAGTGGTCTATTCTCTGTGCAGGAGAGGAAACTACGGGCCAAAGATGAACTGCAGCCCCAGCTCTGGATCTGAGCTAATGAGATCTTGAGTCTCTACCCAAGAAACAAAGATAAAAAGTTCTGAGAGGAACAGAGAATTCCAACTTCCAAGCTGGTAAGAAGAAATAAATGAAATGCTCAGGTTCTGACAGTTATGTGGATAAATTAGATAATTGTTCTCGTTTTTAAAATTGCATTTCTCCATGTATACATGTATGAATTTTGCTGTATATCTCTTTTATATTTGAGCAGGAGACTCAGAGTCCCATCTGAAAATATTAATTGCTCTATGGTGGACTTCAGAATAAAAGAATTGTATTATTACTTAAAATAAAGGTAAGCTAAAAACAATATAATCTTGTCATTAGAAAATGGAGTTTGTGATGACCCTTCATTTATGTAATGGTGTGATAAAAATCAATCTTCAAAGAGAAAGATCACAGCAGTAGTATGGACTATAACTAAGCAAACAGTAAAAATAGACATTATTTTGTGCCAGTGGAATAATTTAAAATGTAAGAAAATAATTGTTAGGACTAAGTGATAAATAATAGGAGAGGTTGACAAATCTGACCAAAGAATTCTTCAGACCTTCATGCAGATACAGAGAAATGAGTCTAGAACTTCAGGAAGGTCCTGCCATGAAGCTGGAGCTCTGGACAGCAATAAAGGAGGACTGGAGTCACTGAGAGGGGATAAGACTGTGAGTCATTTTAGTGTCGGATGTTCGAGTAAACGGAACATTCATATTTTGTGGGCAATTAGCAATAGTCATGGAGAGAGGATAGGGTCTGTGTTAGTTTTCCCTCCATGTTTCTGTGGTAAAATACCCTGACAAAGACAACTTAAGAGAGAAAGGGCTTGTTTCAGATTACAGTACCAGTGGGATGCAACCCATCATGATGAAGAAAGCATGGCAGCAGGTGGGGAAGGCATGGTGACTGCAACATGAGGCTGGCTGGTCACATTGTATCTGCACTCGGGAAGCAGAGAGTGAATGAAAAGTGGGGCCAGGGTTTAAAGCCTCGAGTCCTGTACCCAGTCACACACTTCCTCCTATGAAGCTCCATCTCTTGGTTCTATAATCTAACCAAAGTTGTCAGCTGGTGGCCAAGTGTCTGAGCACGTGAGTTTGTGGGAGACATTCCACATTCAATCCACAACAAGCTCAAGTAAAATTTAAAAGAAAGAGCTAGGTTGAAACTGTGTGTGTTGCCAAAGAAGAGAACAACACAGACATAACAATGGCAACAGCAATAACTAGGGCTTCTGCTATTTGCTGAGTGGTGACGTGTTCTGGTCAAATTACCAGAGGAGGGTTTTTCTGTTTTATATGGGCTTCCTGGGATGGATATTTATACTCCTATTACAGATCAGAAGCTGAGGCTTTGAGAAGTTAAGAACTTGTTCAAGCCTTGAACACCACACCTGGAAGAGCCACAACCAGATTTCAAATCTGTCCATTTCCCGGTTCAGTGTTCTCCCCTAGCCAGATTCTCCCATGCATTGGAGTGCAAAACACTTACCAGAAACACCTGGGATCCACATGGTAGATAATAATAAAGAAGTGACAAACTGTCCTCTGATCTCCACACACACTGTGTCATGTACACACACACACACATACATAACTGTAATAAAACAGTTTCTGGGGAAACACATGCAGATATGGCTCTCATAGAAACAGACATAGTAATTTTGACTAGAATTATAAGGAATGCCAGGGTTTGGGTATTGACTGGGACCAATAGTACTGTGTCTAGAATAAAAGGGCCACAAAGTATTTATTTCCCTCTAGAATGATCAAGTTACAGAAAGCATGCCCCCTTTTGTTCTACACATGACACAACAGAAGGGCAGACTTTGAAACACAACTAGCTTTGAAACACTCGGTTCTCTCTTCCACTGCTTCCTAGAGAAAAATCCAGACAACCTGGAAGCCAGAAGGCCAGTGGCAGATGAGCAGAGACTGAGCTGAGTGCTTAACTGAAAACTCCCAGGATGTCACACATGCTACAATGGGTTGTAAGTCCCACTCAGCCCAAAGCCAATTTAAACAACTTCTATTTCCCTAGGGTCAGCTACAATATGTTAATTTTTAGATGCCATCAGTCTCCTTTTCACAAACATTGATCAACCAGATCATATGTGCTACTCTTGGGTAGGTACTACAATAGAGATGAGGTAGATAACTCCTGCCTTTGGGAATCTAAGTATCTTTTACATAGGCAACCAAAGTACACTAAAAACGCAGGCTTTCAGACAGGGATAAGATAAGCACTCTTAGGGTATAAAGAGAGGAATGAAAATTCTTGCTTGGTTCATTCTAGGTGTTGAAAGATGAGCACAGTTTTTTGTGGGAGCTAGAACACATAGCAAAGATAGAAATTTTTTAATTGGTGCAGAAATGGAGGCCCAAGTCGCTGACAAGACGAGAATTAATGTGGAATGAAGTGGTTTACAATCGAGGGGGGTAAACCTCTAGGCCCTAAAGGCTGTCATGCCTGCCTCCAGTTTTGATACTGAACATAGTCTCAGCAGTTGAGTGGAAGCATAGACAGCAGGAATCATCCGAAGTCCAAGTGAACAGAGTCACAGCTCCTGAGCTCTGTCTGTCCAGGGGACACTTTGGCAAAGGCATAAGAACAGGCTCAAGACAGGGTACAGTGTCTTTCAGTGTTAGAATTCTTGAAGAATCTGAGTTCTATGTCTTGGTCATTTCACCAAAAGCCAGGAAATGTCTGGTTAGGGCCCTTCTGGTACCTAGAATGCAGCCCTGGAACATGAGGTAGGATCTGAGACAGCAAGAGTCATACAAGGTCCCACAAGGTCACCATGGTCTCATTCTGAATATTTGTAACATTTACAAATATGGTAGGTGTAATGATTTCTAAAATGGAAGAACTCAATGTATATTTTCTGAATGACTAAGGTATATGCTTCTATGCTACTTTAAATTTGTTTTGCTATGGTTCCTGCAGTAAAACAATGAGCTACATTAATATGGTGGTTTGAATGAGATGTTCTCCATAAATCTCAGGTATTTGAGTAATTAATTGGTCCTTAGTTGGTGGCTGTTTGGGAAAGATTGAAATGTCCTCCCTTTACTGAGGGAAGTATGCCACTATGATGGACTTTGAGGTTTCAAAAAGACTGGTACCATTCCCAATATGCTCTCTTCCTAGAGGATGCAATTGATGCTCAAGATGTGAGGTCTTACCTGTTCCTATCACCATCCCTTTGCTTCACCATCATGGAATATAACCCTCTGGTACCATAAGCCCAATTAAATGATATAATTCTAAGTTGCTCTGGCCATGGTGTCGCAGAAGTAGAAAGGTAACTAATGCAATCATTATCACTGAACTTCAGTTATGGTGTGTTAGCCATGAGCCTGATGCAATCCTGGGAACTGGGGACTCACATCTTAGAACACATTATTAGTCCCATCATATAGGTAATAAAGTCAACTACAGAGGGATTGGAGTCTTGTCCCGGATCATACCCAGATAGGTAATAAATGGTGGCTTATAATAGGGTAATTGAGCCCATCTTCTATCTACTGAAATGTCACATTTCAAAAAAACCCTCAATTTTTAGTTTTAAAATGTGGTCAATTAAAAATGTAGCAAAGGCCAGATTGTTCAGTTGTCCCTGTGAAAATGAAGTGGTTGAGTTAAAAGTTTTATTAAGTTATATATACACAGTTCATTGAACTTCCACCAGCTGACAGGGCAGGTTATTTACATTTTAGTTACATATATTAGAGTTTGGTGGATATGGCACAAGATCACATTTTCTTTTTCTATTTAAATCCTCTAATAGCAGGAGGGATGGAAGTTTGTAGACTAGACTATAGACCTGTATGATCTTATTTTAAAATTGACAGTCTTCTGGCCCCATAACACATCTTGTCTACCTTTCTGTCCTTCACCTATTAAAATTCAAAGTAGTTAACACGTGCAATGAAATCCATCACCAAGGACTGGTGAAGTTTTTATTACACTGGCTTTATGATGTTTTTATTCTTCTATATTTGTTACCTGCTTTTTTTGAGATTTGTTTATGTATTTTTAGTGTGGGGGATGTGCACATGAATGTTAGTGCTTGTAGAGGCCAGATGAGGGCATCCGATGCCCCAGAGCTGGAGTTACAGATGGTTGTAAACTACCTGATGTGGGTCCTGAGAACAAAACTGGAGTATTCTGGAAAAGCAGCACAAGTTCTTGGCTACAGAACCTCATGTTAGCTTTTTCAAAGAACTGTCTCAGTTCTTCCTATTGTCTCTTGAGGAAACTCAGCTTCCATGATGCAACTCTGCGATCTTCAGGAGCAGAGATCTAGAAGAAATTCTGCAGCCTCCTTAACTCTTATCATAGGAAACTGCAAAATGTATATCTGACTAGCAGCAAGCTCTCAGGACTCCATTTTTAAAGAGCTCTTGCCTGTCACATATGAATGATGGAGCTAGAGCCCGGCTGCTAAGTCTGCCCCTCTCCTGGAGGTGCCAGCTGCTGTCTGTTCCAGTGCCATGGCTCTGTCAGTTTTACTCTGCATCCTAATTAAGAAGACATGGAGAGTCTTGAACAAGTACAAGCACCAGAAGGACTGTGCTGTCTGTCACTCTGACCTCCAGATGACCAGTGATGTGTTTGAATTTGGGTGGAGAACACCCAGATACTCCAACACCGTGAAACCACTTGTTGAAGAAAGACAATTAACAACCAAACAGCTGTTAATGGGAACCTTTAGCTGGTGAGTCTCCAAGGAGCATTAGCCAGTTCTCAGAGGAATTCAAATTCATAACACCTTACCTACGTGCCTTATTTTTCTCCTAAAATGAACAATTCATCCCCCTCAAATCTGTTTCCTTCAATTACACACAGAACTCATTAAGATAACTATGATTTATCACCAGCTTAAAAAAGCCACCCTGTTGTCTCATGGAAGTCTCCAATAATAATCACTTCCCTGAAACGGTTTTTAAACATCTCAAATACTGAACTAGTGTTAACTAGTATGGAGTTGTAAGGGAATTGCAAATAGATACTTTTAAATACTGAAATTACAGGACAGAACTTCCCTTTTGAATTTATCACTAATTCACTTTTTCTTTTTAATGTACATTGGTATACCTGAGTCCTCTGGGAGAGCAGTCAGTGTTTTTAACCTCTGAGCCATTTCTTTCTAAAAGATACTGTGCTAGCCTACTGTGACCCCCACCCCCCCCAACACACCCACAGGCAACTTCCGCAAGTGCTTGCTTTGAATACATGTGACCCATTGAAAAGGGAGAATTTAGCCAGTTATTCTTAAATTTTTATTATTTTGGCAGCAGGTCTTTGCTTAAGCTAGCCAGACCTGGCTTACCACTGCTCCAAAGCATAGCATGGAGAACAGGTCGTGGGCAGATTCTAATCAGTGTTGATCTGGCTCTCGGGGGCGGGGGGGGGGGAAGAAAGACTAATTAATAAAATGGTATTTTAAATAGAAAAGATAATTCTGTCCAACTCCATTGTTCTAATACCCCCTCTCTCCACCCTGAAAGGAAAAAATGGGCTATTTTTACTGATTTTCATCATGCTATGCTAAGTAATCAGGAAATAATTAAGTTAGAGCTCTTCATCAGCAAGGAGAATGAAGTTTTCTAATCACTAGACTAGATTCCCTGTAATTCAATGATGAGGTAACTTTTACAGAAATGTTTATTAGTATAAAATGAGGGAGAGAAAAAAAAGCAAAACTTCAAAAAGTCAGATTATCAATAAAATCTAGCTGGGTACCTGTCCCTTTTGGCCATCAAAGAGATAAAATCCTAAAGAACATGAGAAACTTGGAAAATAAACTTAAATGTTCCTTTTGCATAAAATGCTATTTGATGGCTATATGCATATGTTCTATACGTAGCACTGAATTCTGTGGTAGAAGCTAGTGAAAATTATAGGCAGTTCAACTTAGCATCTAGTAGCATACGGATTTTAGATTGGCAAAAACTTGGCGTCCCTTTACTTGAAAGATATGGGCAGCAGATATGGCCCGATGATACACCCTTGAAAGGCATTATTAAGAAACCTTGCAAGCCACGCAGATGATGCCATTAGCCATGAAAAGCAACGGGAATCCTGGGAGATCCTCTGTCGACATCAGTGTAGTCCTCTTGGGACTACACTGATGCACTGTTGTAGGGATGTGACTTGGGAAAGCCTCTGAAAACATTTGGTAACCACAGCAACGAAAATGCTGGAAGTCCCTCCACCAAGAATCACGACATGGAGACGATATAAATCAAAGATCCACATGGTCTTGAGTCACTCTGTCTGCCCTTACCCACTGAGAAGACACACAGTCTCATGCTCTCTTCTCTCTGCCCTTATTCACTGAGAAGCCATGCTGGAGACAAACACAGCAAGGTAGGGAAAGTGTGGGGGCAAGCCAAATCTGGAAGACACTTAGAAGTTTAAAAGACTACCCTCCATTGGCAGTCAGAACAGACTGACTTTATAAACTGGCCACAACCTTGTGGTGGAAATAAACTGGCATTATGGACTGGTAAATAATGCTGAACAGACTTTAAGATTGAAAGACCTGATGGGGGGCTGGAGAGACAGCTCAGAGGTTAAGAGCACTAGCTGCTCTTCCAGAGGTCCTGAGTTCAATTCCCAACAACCACATGGTGCCTCATAACCATCTATAATGAGATCTGCTGCCCTCTCTTGGCCTGTAGGCATACACTGTATACATAATAAATAAATAAATCTTTAAAAAAAAAAAGAAAGAAAGAAGGAAGGAAGGAAAGAAAGAGAAAGAAAGAAAGAAAGAAAGAAAGAAAGAAAGAAAGAAAGAAGGAAAGAAAGAAAGAAAGAAAGGACCTGATGGGCAGCCATAAACCAGGCCATCCTATACAGACCTATGTCAAGAGTATTAAATAGCCTTTTAAGAAACTTAAAATAGGGGGGAGCGAAGATGGCGGCGACCTACACTGACGCATTCTGAACGCGGGGAAAAAAGAGCCATAAAAAACACAGAGTTACTGGGCACTGTGCAAAAACCGGAGGGGCTAGACCCCCCCCCGGGAACGCTCACAGCTCCCAAGGGACTGTTAAAAGTCCCAGGGTAAGGCTCTCCCCATCTCTCACAGACACGGAAGCCACTAAACCCGGGATTCGGGAACTCCCATTTGGAGAGGCGCCTGGTAAGATCGATCCCAACTTACAGCAGACAGATTCAGGGTCCACTTGGCCATAGATCGCTGGCCTATTGGGCTCCCCACACATCAGGTTGAACTTATACCCACTTAGAAAAGGTTGCGAGATAGTGGAAGCCTTAGCAAGGAACAAAGAGGGGGCTCAGCGGGTGGTCCGCAGCAGCCGCTTGTGAAACGGAGGACGGGAGGTTCCGAGAGAGCGCAGGAAGCCGGGAACACAAAAGCAGGCGGGAGCGGCCAAATCTCCCACACTCAGGATAGCGCAGCTGGGGAGAGAGCACTGCTGGCAGGGCCAAATCCCCGCCAGTCCACGGCAGGTCATCTGGGGAGAGAGACAGGCGTGGGTGGGACCAGGGGTCCGTGCACCCACGGCGGAGCTGCTGGGACGAGAGGTGCACTCAGGCAGCCGGAGGATCTGGGGCTTGGGGTACCCACGGGACCGTGGCGGCGCAGACAGGAAGGAAATCAGGCACAGGGCCCAGCCCTGTGGCGAGAAGACTTGAGAGAAACCAGAAATCGGGACCATAGCTGTATCCTGGAAAATCCAGACATATCAGGTGTGGAGCCAGACCCTGTCAGCCTCCGGGTCGGCAAACAAAGCCCACAGAATCTGTGCCTGGGCAAACAGGCCCATATCATCAGAACCATTACAGGCTGATAACTCAGAGTGCAACATAGAGAAGTCTGAATTGGGAGCAGTGAAACAATACTGGTCCATTACTCACAACCTGGGAATACGCTGCACCAGATCACAGTGCCTCTGGACATTAAAATCACAGTGACCTTGAAATCCCCCTGTAAGCAACGACAGATAGCCAAGTAACTCGTCCCCTGCACCAAATCATCCACTGTAGTTCCAAGCACAGAAAACAGACAGCTAAATGCATCCAATGGTGAAAGGTCAAAAAAAAAATAGAAATCAAGGAATTATGACTCCATCAAAGCAGAACCACCCTAGCTCATCCAATTCGGATGATCACACACCAACAGAAACACAAGAAAACATTGACAATTCTGCAGTATGGAAAGTGATAGAGTCCCTGCAAGAAGAACTTAAATCTATGAAGGAATTCAAGGAAACCACAATTCTACAAATCAAAACAAGGAACAACACCATTAAAGAGCTCCAAGCCAAGGTGATAGAGCTTGAACAGGAAAAGGAAAAAGCCATGAAAGATTTTCATACGAAAACAAGCAAGCTGGAGAAGGAAATGTACAAAACGAACAAAACCATACAAGACATGAAAATAGAAATAGAAACAATAAAGAAAACACAGTCAGAGTTAAAAGAGGAAGTGGAGAACCAAGGAAAGAGAACAGGAACTACGGATGTGAGTATCAACAATAGGATGCAAGAGATGGAAGACAGGATCTCAGGCATGGAAGATTCAGTGGAAGAAATCAGTACATCATCCAAAGAAAATGAGAAGGCTAAAAAATCTCTCACCCACAACATCCAAGAAATCAAGGACTCATTGAAAAGACGGAACCTAAGAATTATAGGTATAGAGGAAAGAGAAGACTCCCGACTCCAAGGTCCAGGAAATATCTTCAACAAAATCATAGAGGAAAACTTCCCAAACCTGAAAAAAGAGATGCCAATAAAAATCCAAGAGGCATACAGAACACCAAACAGATTAGACCAGAAAAGAAACTCCTCTCGCCACATAATAATTGAAACCCCAAATGTACAGAACAAAGAAAGAATATTAAAAGCTGTAAGAGAAAAAGGTCAAGTCACATACAATGGCAGACCCATCAGAATTACACCTGACTTCTCCTCAGAAACTTTAAAAGCTAGAAGGGCCTGGTCAGATATACTACAAGTCCTGAGAGATCATAGGTGCCCAGCCAGACTACTTTACCCAGCAAAACTCTCTATCAACATAGATGGAGAAAACAAGATATTCCATGACAAAATTAAATTTAAACAATATCTACCCACAAACCCAGCCCTACAGAAAATCCTAGAAGGAAAATCCCAACTCAGAGATGAAAACTCCACCCAAGAAAACAAAGGGAATAGAAAACCCATCAGCAACTAAATCAAAAGAGGAACAGAACCACCGCCTATACCAAACTAATGGGAAATAACAACCCCAGGTCACTAATATCCATCAACATCAATGGACTCAACTCCCCAATAAAAAGACATAGGTTTACAGAGTGGATACACAAGCAAGACCCTTCCATATGCTGTATACAAGAGACACATCTAACTACAAAAGATAGACACTGCCTCAGAGTAAAGGGCTGGGAAAAGGTTTTCCAAGCAAATGGACCCAGGAAGCAAGCTGGAGTAGCCATCCTAATATCAAACAAAACAGACTTCCAATTGAAGTTAATGAAGAAAGACAAAGAAGGGCACTATATACTCATTAAAGGGAATATTCATCAAGAGGAAATTTCAATACTGAACATCTATGCCCCAAATACAAAGGCACCTACTTTCGTAAAAGAAACACTTCTAAAACTTAAAGCGCACGTCGATCACAACACATTAGTAGTGGGAGACTTCAACACCCCACTCACAACAAAGGACAGATCATCAAGACAGAAGACAAACAGAGAAATATTGAGTCTAACAGAGATCATGAAACAAATGGACCTAACAGATATCTACAGAACGTTTCACCCAAACACAAAGGAATACACCTTTTTCTCAGCACCCCATGGAACCTTCTCCAAAATCGACCACATAATTGGTCACAAAGATAGTCTCAATAGATACAAGAAAATTGAAATAACACCTTGTATCTTATCAGACCACCACGGAATAAAGCTGGTCTTCAACAGTAAAAGAATCAACAGAAAGCCTACACACACATGGAAATTGAACAGCTCCTTACTGGATGACCACTGGGTCAGGGAAGAAATAAGAAAGGAAATCAAAGACTTCTTAAAATCCAACGACAATGAAGACACAACATACCCAAACCTATGGGATACATTGAAAGCTGTGCTACGAGGAAAGTTCATAGCACTAAGTGCTTTCAAAAAGAAAATTGTGACAGCTCATATTAGTGAACTAACAGCTAAGCTGGGTGAATTGGAAAAAAAAGAAACAAACACTCCCAAGAAGAGCAGAAGACAGGAAATCATCAAACTTAGAGCTGAAATCAACAACTTAGAATCAAAAAGAACTATACAAAGAATCAATGAAACCAAGAGTTGGTTCTTTGAGAAAATCAACAAAATAGACAGACCCCTAGCCAAATTAACTAAAAGGCAAAGGGAAAGAACCCAAATCAACAAAATCAGAAATGAAAAGGGAGAAATAACAACAGACATTGAGGAGATCCAGAAAATATTCGGACATTACTTTAAAAATCTATATTCCACTAAATTTGAAAACCTAAGCGAAATGGACAATTTCCTCGATAAATTCCACCTACCAAAACTAAATCAAAATCAGATTAACAGCTTAAACAGCCCAATAACACCCAAGGAAATAGAAACAGTCATTAATAATTTCCCAACCAAAAAAAGCCCAGGGCCAGAATTCCAGCACGGAATTCTACCAGACCTTCAAAGAGGAACTAACACCATTACTTTTCAAACTCTTCCACCACATAGAAACAGAAAGATCACTGCCAAACTCATTCTATGAGGCCACTGTCATTCTGATTCCTAAACCACACAAAGACCCAACAAAGAAAGAGAACTTCAGACCAATCTCCCTCATGAACATAGATGCAAAAATACTTAATAAAATACTAGCAAACCGAATTCAAGAACACATCAAAAGTATCATACACCATGATCAAGTAGGCTTCATTCCTGGAATGCAGGGATGGTTCAATATACGAAAGTCTATCAATGTAATTCACCACATAAACAAGATGAAAGAAAAAAAACCACATGATAATCTCGCTAGATGCAGAAAAAGCATTTGACAAAATCCAACACCCCTTCATGCTAAAAGTTCTGGAGAGAACGGGCATACAAGGACCATACCTAGAAATAATAAAGGCAATATACAGCAAGCAAGTAGCCAACATCAAATTAAATGGAGAGAAGCTTGAAGCATTTCCTCTAAACTCAGGGACAAGACAAGGATGTCCACTTTCACCATATCTCTTCAATATAGTACTTGAAGTCCTTGCTAGAGCAATAAGACAACTAAAGGAGATCAAAGGGATAAAAATTGGAAATGAAGAAGTCAAATTATCCCTATTCGCAGATGATATGTTAGTATACATAAGCAACCCCAAAAACTCCACCAAAGAACTCTTACAGCTGATAAACAACTTCAGCAGGGTGGCTGGATACAAAATTAACTCAAAAAAATCAGAAGCCCTTCTTTATACAACAAACAAATATACCGAGAAAGAAATAAGGGAAACAACCCCCTTCACAATAGCCACAAACAACATAAAATACCTGGGGGTCACTCTAACCAAGCATGTAAAGGACCTATATAACAAGAACTTCAAGCCCCTGAAGAAAGAAATGGAAGA
>CAJQZJ010033222.1:4355507-4372513 GCA_907164525.1 Lophiomys imhausi | reverse complement strand
ATGGACGTAATATTAAGATTATATTGGGCTACATAGGCATTGATCTTTGTATATTGATACATAATTAAGAGTATATTTAACCACAATTGAATAGATCTTTGTATATTGATACAAATTTAAAGATAATGCTTCCCAATGGTATCATACCTAGAGATACTTAAAAATAAAATGTGAAGCTCTGACCGCTTGATACCAACCGTCTAAAATGGTCTAGGATAGTTAAAACATACTCCTTGTCATGCAAACATGTCTCTTTGTTAGCTACTATGACAGTCTATCACAGATATTCTCTAAACTACCCAGTAATCAAGTTGCTAAGAGACAAGCAACATTTGCTTATCTAAATACAAGAGAGGGTTAGGGCATCTTCAAAAACCCCTAGAGATCTGCAGAATATGGCATTCAAAGATGTTATCTTAAATCAAGATTCTTTTTTTTTGATATCGAGACATATCAGCGCCTGACAGCACCCCCTATTCTACTCCAAGTAGAAGATAAGCATCGAAGAACCTCCACTGTAAGATGGTTGAATTAATGGCAAGCCTTTCTCTTGGCATGAAAAAACCCCTTGCACCAACTGCAGACAGACTGCTGTCCAAAAAGGACAAAACTTGGTAGCAGGGAAGTCGACAGCCTAACTCTGCCAAGACAGGGTAGGTAAGTCCTTCATAATCCCTGCTCTACAACAAATGTCTGTCAGAGAAACAGGACCCAAAGGCTGAAGATTGATGCTGGAATGTATGGAGAGAAAATGGGAACTGTCCAGGCAGCTACTGGTATGTTCTTTCTCAGTTTTGGAAGCTGCAGGCTCTGCACTTCCTATATAAGCTAATATATTTATCCCTCTCAGGTCTCTGAGGTGGTTGAAGAGTAGACAGATAGAATCTTATAGTTAAATTTTGAACTGTTTAGGAATCAAGAGGGTGTTATAGATCTAAGAAGATACTCTTAAAAGTGTGCTACAAGATAGTATGAATGTTGAGTCACATATAGACCTTTAAACTCATGGAGTTGGGTAGATAGTAGAATGTTAAAGTCAGGGGCCAAATAGGTATAAACTGAACATTGGGAAGGTATACTGGGCCAATTTAATCTCATAAATGTGGCATATTTATATCTATTGTTCTGTATAATACTTACTGTTATAAGAGAAGGAACCAGCTGTTGGACTGAAAGGGGAAACCTCTGGAGAGAAGAGGGTGGAAGGGCGGGTTAGGAAGGGGGAATAGGGAGGGGTTTGTTACTGAGATGTAACTTGAAGAAAAAAAAATAAAGTATTTATAAAAAAAAAAAAAAAAAAAGAAACTTAAAATAGTGTTAAGTGTTTTTTTATAGGTATTAGAATGTTTTTTAGTTATTAAGTTATTCTTAGTTAAATTACAGATTTTAGATTTAAGGTTTAGGTTATAGGATCTAGGTATTTTGTAGGTGATTGTTAAGTATTAATAAATATGTGTGATTAATAAAATATTCTGTTACAGAATTCAGTGATACAAAGTGATAAAGGTGAAAGTGAAGACTTGCTTTAATGAAATTATCGTCTAATCAGATCTTCTCATCGGACGCATCATAGACTTCAGGGAAGAGCACTCCTCTGTTGTGAGACTACTGTCATTCAGGAGATGTTAAACATCATCGCTCCTCTCTTCTCAGCCTGAACAGAGGGCACAGACACAACTCCTTGCCCCAGTTGTAACCAAAACTGTTTCAGACATTACCAAATATTTCCTAAGGGACAAAATCTCCTTCATTTGAGAACAACTGGCTAGCCAAAAAATCCAAATTTAGTTTTGAAAAGAAAAAAATATGTGATTTCCATGAGAGGAACGCATTATGTACATTGAATAATAGCTTGGCATCAAGAGAGAGGTATCTAAAAGGATGGCCCTCTAGCCAGGTAAGTAGGTAGTGGATGGTCTCAGGTTTTGGCTGTGGAGTCAGGGAGCTTAGATTTAAATCCTGAGTCTCTCATTTACTAACTTTGAGCTAGTGGTTATCTTTTATAACATTTGGTCCTACCCTCTACAAGGTGGGACAACATTACCCATAGAGCTTTTCTGGAGGTCCAGCAAAATAAGGAAGGACCTGGAATGGTCTCCATCAAAACATAACCATCATCAGTGACATTTACATCTTTGTGAAACTAGATAGCCTAGCCCTGTAGTAAATATTCATGTAGATATTACAAATGAAAAAAAAAAAACCCAACTGTCTGTTAATGAAATTCTAAGCATTCATGATATGTGGGCAAAACATTATTTGCCTTTGCCACAGTTTTGTAACAAATACCAACCTACTGAATCTCACCTACTGAAGTTTTCCTTTAGAGTTAAAACACTCATAAACTCAGGAATGATGGGTCCAGAATGCTTAAAAGTGAGGTATATCTTTGAACAGATATTAAAGTTCAAACCCAAACCCAAAATCCAGGGGAATTGAGGCCAAAAAAAAAAAAAAAAAAGAAAAAAAGAAAAGAAATATGTGAAGGAAGATTTAAGGCTGACTTTGGATTTCTCCACATGACCCTGTGCCAAAATCCAGTCAATAAATATTTGTAATATTTCCAAAGAAAGAACTTAGAGCCAAGGACTATCTATACATAGAAGTATGTCTCCAAGCGTTATAGAGTTTTAGCTCAATGTTTAAACATCCAAAAATTCAAGGAGCATTATTACCTACCAGGATCAATCTTTCATAAAAATCTGTATGACAACCTTTTTTGGACACAGCCTCATATAGTGTACACTGGCCCCAAGTCATTGTTATCCAAGGATGACTGATCTGCTCCTCATACTTCTACCTCCCAAATCCTGCAAGTGTTAAGATGCACTGTGCCCAGTTTTGTGTGATGCTGGGTGGCTATCCTACTGAGCAAGCAACCGGGATCCATCTCCAGCCCCAGCCTGACAAGCTCTAGCCAACTGAAATCGAGCCTGGAAGGGCTGAATAGGTGCTTAAGAGCACTTGTTGTTCACCCAGAAGACATGGGTGCAAGTTCTAACGCCCACATGATAACTCACAACTATCTACTGATACAGTTCCAGGTGATTCAATTCCCTTTTCTGAGGCCTGCAGGCAGCAAGCATGCATGCAGTATACATAGTCATACGTGTATCAATGTTGGGGAATAGTTTTGTGCACTGTGTATTCAAGTGTTGATTTCTGTGCCCAGAGATCTGGTTGCAGTCTGGACATGAGCATTGTCATTGTTATTGAAGACTCTTTTGTCTCAATGTTGTGTAAAAATTATTCTCCATCATGTCTGATAGGTTAATAAAGAGATGATCGGCCTATAGCTGGGCAGGAGAGGAAGAGGCAGGACTTCTGATCCCAGGGAGAGGGCCCAGGTGGAGCAGAGAGAGAAAAAGAGAAGAAGGTCACCGTGGGAAGGTTATTCAACATCATCTATCATAATTGCTCTCTCACGTAGCAAGTCCATTTTCATTTTTTTTCTTTCTTTTTTTTTTTTTTTTTTGAGACAGGATTTCTCTGTATATCTCTGGCTGTCCTGGACTTGCTTTGTAGACCAGGCTGGCCTCAAACTCACAGAGATCCACCTGCCTCTGCCTCCCAAGTGCTGGGATTAAAGGCGAGCGCCACCACCATCTGGCAGCAAGTCCGTTTTCAAAAATGTTATTCTATGAACACATATATTGACACGTGATGCTTGTACAAAGGTACTCATAGTAACATAAAATAGTGAACATTTACAGATAACCAAAATAGTCATTAATAAGAAAATGGTTAAATTCTAAATTCTATATATCTATTAAATAAAAACAGAAAGAATAAGAATATATATATATGGATATACTAAAAAAGAAAGACTGGGATGGAGATATAGAAAGACAGAAGAAAGAAATGGAGAAGGGGAAGGGAGGAAGGATGGACCGCAGGAGACAGGAACATATACAGTGGGGGGGTTGGGGGATGAACCCACATGCGTTTATGTTCACATTAATATTTGTTACTTCTGGAAAGACACTTAAGAAATGGGTTAGTTTCTCAGATAGGGAATGATGGTAAAAGAAAGATTTTCACTACACCTGTATGACTAAAAGGCATTTTTTTTTTTTTTTTGGTTTTTCGAGACAGGGTTTCTCCGTGTATCCTTGGCTGTCCTGGACTCACTTTGTAGACCAGGCTGGCCTCGAACTCACAAAGATCCGCCTGCCTCTGCCTCCCAAGTGCTGGGATTAAAGGCGTGCGCCACCACCGCCCGGCTTAAAAGGCATTTTTTCAATAGAATGAAATCTGGTTTGAAGTTATAGGATGTGCTTGGCCTGTGGTTTTCTGATTTAGAGCTCTTTTGCTAAGTCAAAAATGGTCATTTTTGTAAAAAATTACTTTGTACATAAACTTATGTATATCCCATATGTGCATTGATAAGTCAACTTTATCTGAATATAATAATTATTATGATACACTGTATGTACTAGTGTACTTAATTTTGAGCCCACAAAAATGAAATGTTTTACTATGTTATGAAAGATATTATTCCATTGCAAAACAAATCAGACAGAAGCTAGCCCACAAATGTTTAATACAGTAGCCCTGTAGGGAAGACTTATTCATTCAGACTGAAAAAAAAAATTCAATCTTTCCTGTTGAAAGTTGAAAGAAACCAAAAAAAGAAGAGAATAAAAATTGATATTTCTCTGTTCATTTCTCAAGAGAAACATCAACATTTGCTCAAATTTTGGAAACTTTAAAACATAAAAATTGATAAGTAATAAATAATCAAATAAAAGAGAGATAAGCAAATTAGTCAGACCTGACAGCTTAATCCAAAAGAGAAATTTTGACAGGCGTAGAAAGACAAAACAAACCCAAAAAGCTAGTATCTGTTCCCAAATCGCTCTAGAGTGTCAAATTCTGGTTTTGTGAGAATGGTTCAAATTCTCAGATTTGCAGGCATTGCAACCTCTGTTCAATGTTTATATTGTCAAACCACACAACTTTCTTGAATATATCTCTCTCCCAATTAAATCTGAAATAGGTTTTGGCCAAACAAATAACTCCTATTTCAAGCTGCATTTAGTGGCACATCTAAAAACGCCAGTGTGAACACTATCTGCACAGTGATCTCTTTCTTTCCCAAAGACGAGTTCAGCTTTTCACCGAATAAGCCAAAATTACCCGAAGTCTGCATTGAACCATCTACCACTATACTCTGGGCCATTATTTCATACAGAAAGCCTTCAGGGCCAATAACTGGTGTCTTGAACCTTGCCCTTTAATTAGTATAAGCTTCTTAAAGAATGGTGGTGTGACTTGAACAGAATGGGCAAAGGCAACAGTGCTGAAATTAAACACTCCTTCTGGGAATGGCTCAGAAATCCTAAGCTATGAGACTCTTCCCAACCCCCTGAGAAGACCAATAGAGCAACAACTGGGCGTGTAAAACAGGGTTAGGGTCCACCCAAAGCCTAGATAACGAAAATTCACACTGGGCAGTAGATCTGCAATTTTTAAAAGTCCTTTTATCTGTGCCTCTGACCAGGGCAGAAAGTCCAGGGAGCAGTGACACCCACTAAAACTAGCAGTCACAACCCCTAAAGTGGTAGATGACTTCATTCAAATAAGATTAGTTTATTCTCTTTAGGAATCACTGCAGGGATGGTCACATATGCAGGCATCCTACGGTTTCCTTGAATGAAAAGCGTTTACTTTAAGCCATTTAGCTTTAATTTTGTGGAGTTGAGATTGAACCCAGGGTCCTGTGTATGTCGGCAAGTTCTGCAATTGAGCTGGGTCCCAAGCCACCAAAGGTTCAGAATGAGTTTTACAGACGAAATCTTTTCCATTTACTGGCCAACACTTTTATTCATGACTTATTTGCTTTATTAAAGTGGATGCTCATATATTATATAGTATTGAAAAGAAAAACAAGCTCAAGTATTACTGACTTTCTAATAGATCCACAGATACAGTGAGTACACTGTTCTTATGTTGCAATTCTATATTGGATTAGAATTTCTTTCAACAGAAAGATATTTACCTTCTGGCAGTTTATCAAAGTAAATATTTCCTATGGCACAGTATTATTAAATGTTTTTCATAGTTGAAATTCCCCAGTCCCCTTAGGCAGAATTAACAGCCCTTTGTTCACACATACTTCCTGGTGCTTCTCACACTTTTAATAGGTACCATTACTGATGGATCTTTTATTCCTACCTGACTGGGACCTGCTAAATAAGTCCCAATGACTTTCAGGATACCTATACTATAGATAAATAAATTGTGAAAGCTTGCAGCCACAAGCTTGTATTCGGTTCCCTTCTATCTAGTCCCCATAGCAACGGGCATGCCAAAGCAGTGTGGTAGGACACTGGAGACCTGAGACCATTCCTACAGCCTCTCTCAATTCTGGAGTACCATTAGGAGTTAGAAGAGAGTTGTTACTAAGGGTTTCAGGCTCAAGATAACCCAAAATGTCTATATGCCCCATGGAATTCAGTCAGCTCTGAGAACACCAAGGTTTTACATTAACCCTATAGTATAGAGTATATACCATCTGTAGACTAATAAACTGAAGTCCAGAAGGCCATAACTCACAACATCAGTGACCAACAGCTTTTTTTCCCCACCCCCAACGCAAGTGGCAGACTGGCAAAGGTCAGCATAGTGGTTAGTCAATGTTGGCAAAGAGGACATAGATAGACACAGACTCAGCAGCCTTAGGACCAACAACCACAGCCCAGGGGGCAGAGTCAGGTTCCCAGAAGCCAAAACTTTGACTCCTCTGAGGCCCTGGCTCCATCAGACCAGCCTTGCCAAGTTGGTTCCTAGATGAAGACACAAAACTTAAAGTTCCCTTTGTCCTTTCATCAGGGCCTCCGACGAAGTCTTGGGTTGGTCTGGCTCCCCACACTAAGCAAGCCTTCCTTAAGGCTTTGAACTTTTCCCTCCAATACTTTGGGCTTCTTCGTTCTTTGTCTAAAGCCTCCCGCCTAGCCACATGACTCCTTGCCAGACACGTGTTTCCATGAAGCTCAAATAGCACAGCTTTTCCCTCCTCTCTTCAGGGCAGCTGCTACAGTTTTGCAGTTTATCTGTTACAATATTCCTTCAAAACTCTAATAAAGTTATCCTTGAGTTTTAATTTGGGTTCATTCTTAAGTTATTTTATTAATGAGTCTAATAATCCCAGAGCAGGCCCTAATTTCCCCTGTGTCAAAACTTTTCCTGAAAACATACAAAAGAAAAAGAAGTAGAGGACACAGAGTTGGGTAGGTAGGGAAAAAGGGATGGATCTGGGAGGAGCCGGGGAAGGGGTGGATATGAATAAGAAGTTCTCAAAGGACCAAATGAAGCAAAACCAACCCCTTTCTTTCTTGTCATGATTCTACTGTCCTTGCTCTTCTTTTTTTTTTTTTTTTTTCATAGTCTGGGACAATGAACTGAAGCCACTGGCTTTAGAGTAGCTTTGGTGGTCCTTGAATTTCTGGGACTGTAGTGCCCCAAGTTTAGTCTACCAAGAGCCATGAAAACCTAACTCGTACTCAAAGAACCCCATAACATTCTTAGATCTTTCCCAGATTCAATTCCATTGCTTTAATGACTCCTAGATTTACAGTTCCACTGTCTTCTGAATGTGGCAGTTGCTGTACTGAATGGCAGCTGAGATCCATGACAGTTCAGTGCATATGCACCAGGCAGCATATATACAGACAGACAGACAGACATAATGCACCAGGCAGCATACAGCCCTAATGTTACCAAGTGGCACCAGAGGGCCCTGCTGGTGATGCATTCTCACGCTGTCCACTGCAGAATCTTACTATTTCTGACTGACCTCCTCACCTCTCCCCCTCCTTTAGTTCTGGTCTGCTACCTCTCTTCTTTGCCTGCATTGCTGTTTCGAATTCCCTGCTTGTGCTCAGGTGAGGCCAGGTATTACTGGTCAGGAATCATGACATTGATTATCTACTGGACTGGATCTGGAGTCAACTAAGACTCTGCCTCTGTGTGGGTATATGAGGAATTTTTTACTTATGGGGAGAGGGGACTGTCTGCCAGAATGAGAATGGTTCATACAGGGTTCCATGAAAAATTAGAGGTGGTTTTGCTTCTGCAGTGTATAGACAGCCAATGTTTGACTACCTGGCATTTATTGTATAAGTCAATCTAATAAATCCACTTCTATAATATATATATTCCTTATATTGGTTCTCTGGTAAGTAGGAAGTGCCCAGCAGGGTCTCATTACACTCCTCCCATTTGCCCAGGACTAATGTTATCCACCTGTTCTTAAGACTATTACCTGCAACTTGAAAATCTTCAAATTGGGCAGGAAACAGGTAGAACCAATTACTTAAGAGTGGGCATGGAAGATGAGATTTGTGGACAACCTCTGGGGAGTTTTATGCTCCTGGCAATGGAAAGCAGTTACTTAAACATTGTTAGGGAAATGAGAAAGGAAAGATTTTCTTTCTTTTTTTTTCTTTCCAGTTTCCCCATTCTAGCTGACAATGTGAGCTCTTCGGGGAGCACAGCCGGAAATGATAAGATTCAATGTCCTGACCCGACAAGGAAGAGTACCATGGTGTGTTTGCTTCCATAATATGTATTTTTGCCATTTTCCTGTTTCATCTCACCAGTTACTATTACAATATCCTCAGTGCCATCAGTAGGATCTATAAAGTTTATTAAGTTGATCGGAAAACTAGCTGAACCTGAGTCCAAGTTAATTAGAATTGTGTGCCCAGCATGCTCTGCACTAGGCACGTAAGACAAATGTACAGTCATTAATCTTAGACAACATTCTAATGTCTAAGGAATCCAGTACTCTATTTATGCTTTGCTATTTTAGTGAAGCAGCAGGCAATGTTGCCCATGTTCTTTAAATTTAAAAATAGAGGACTTCTTTCTTTTAATTACACCATGAAATCTGAAACTGAGATTTTTTTTTCCCAAAGCCTAAACTAGGTATAAATATCTCCAGGGGACTCCCGGAAGCTTTTCATTACAGTGGAACTGGCACTGTGGTATGTGATATAAGTTCAAATAGCTAACTATTGAATGCTGCCACTCCAGAGAGTTTAACCGTCTATGGTTTATGTGCCTCTAACACGCAAAATTAGGAAAAGCATGAAGAAACTAATTGACAGAAGCAGAAACAATTCTACAATGAAGTGAGGCTGTGCCAGGCAGACATTAACTTTCCATAATGATCATTTCAGGATGCTTTGTGACAAACAGAAACTGTGATTGACACTGACACATAACCAATGGAGTAGCAACTTGCTGCCTGTACTTACAGAGAAGTGGAAGGAAGAGAAGTGTGAAGAGGGTGGCAGTGGTGGAGCAAAGATACACATTGGAGGGGAGCCCTGGTCACTCAGCCCTGCAGTGAATCACCACGTGATCTCAGGGTGTCTCCTACTCTCTTATTCATCACAGGTTCAAATCCCAGAAGGCTCCTTGTATCCGGCTACTGGTCTTTGTTCTCTCAAACCTGTTTCCCCTAATACATGCTATATCAACGAATTTAAAGGTGGTTTTGTTTGTTTGATTGATTGTTTGTTCCCTTACCCAAGTTATATTCACAGTCATATATATATGGACTTCAGAAAGACTCCCGGGTGTTAGACTTTTAAAGTGATAGAGGTATCATATTCAATAAGTAATTTATAACTAAACAAATCCAAAGAGATGATGCGTTTTCCCTAAATTTGCTTCCCAAAAGTCCATGTTTTCTAGTTTATGCTCTTTACTCAGGGGTGAGGTATGCAGCCTTTGCTCACTCACCCCCACCACACACACCATCATTAAAGTAAAAGAGATATCCATGATAGAGAAGTGCACTCGCTGGCAGTATTTCTCAGGATGTATCCCATAGGCTGTCCACCTCAAAAATCTACCTAAAAACACACTTAAGTGCTGATTCCTAGGCTGTACCTGAGAACTTGTGAATCTGCATTTCAGTAAAGTCCACAGATGTTTGCTCAAAGCATTGAAGTGTGAAGGGTCCATAGTATGTCCCATTCTATGGGAACTTCTGCACAAGGAAGGGGCTTTCCCATCCACTCACTGAGGTATTTCAAGTATTCCACCCCAGCCAGTTCTATCTGCAGTAGCTTTCCAGTAATTCTGAGTTTAGATCACTGGAAAATTTGAAGATTGGTATGAGGCCTCCAACCCCAGTCTTGTGGATTCATTCTGAGTGCCCAAGGCTTTCAGAAGTCATACATACATGCATATTATGGTTTTAAGACTCTTCTGACATGACAGACATGACTTAGTCATGACTATGTCATATCTTCAAACTTAAGTCTTCTCGGAGCCAGATGTCAGCCCCTCACAGGGCAAACAGAAGTGCTTGGAGCTCCTTCCTCGAGCTCCTGGCTGCCTTCTAACTCTGTGAGAGCTGCTCCAAAGTGAGCCAGCAAGGGGAGGGGATTTTGTTGGGTAGTGTTTCCAAATACCAACTGAGCACCCATAATTACTCTTTAGTCAATGGCAGATACAACAAAAACCTAGCCAGGCAAGTCGAAAGTTCATACATACATGGCTACTAAGGGACAGCAAGCTCATAACTGACTCCCTGGTTCTTTCTTGATCTTTAGAATACTTACAGGCATACAGAAAATCAATATCTATTTTTAAATTGTTGCCTTTTGACAATGTTTACCTTCAATAACTGCCTGAGATAAGATTGCCTATAAAACCAGATTCATGCTGAAAACTCAGCCAACCCCTGATATGTATGTGTGTGTATAAAAATTAATATAGATTTCATTTCCATTGCTCAAAGAATGGTCATTTTGATTCAAACACACTGACTTCACAATAATAATACAAAAAATTTATACTAATGAAAGTGCTTGAATTTATGAATTTCCAAAATATTTGTCAGTCTCTTGGTACGTATACCATGCTTTAAGCAAAAATACTTCCACTAAATGCATATGGGGCATGATTTTGTACAGAGATCTTATTTTCTTAAGATGATACATGCATAGAAAAACCTAGAGCCCCAGCTTCTTGAACTATCAGTCCCAATCTCATAACTGAATGTGGAGTCATGAAAAAAATTGGTAAATGTAAAGGTTTCTGAAGGTGAAGTGATCAAATATTAATACAAAATCAAATATGTAGCCTTCCCTATTGTATCCTGCACCTTCACTGCAGTCTTGGCTCTTTGTGGGCCCAGAAATATGGACATTAGCAGTTATAAACCCATGCGAGACTAACAGCTGTTGATAAAATATCTTAGGTAAAACTGTATGAATTTCAGTCTTTTTAATATCACACACTTTTACATTCTTATAAAACAGAATGGTTGAATTATGGCAAACAAATACTTTTAGTATTTTCCTACCATCACTCCTTAGCATGTAAATATCAAATTAGTATATCTTTGGATTTAGGTGTGTTATAATATTTGATTTTAAAAATTATTGCTTGAGTTGTTGATGTTTTATTTTTGAAAATTATTAAATTAACTTTGGCTCTGAATCAGGACAGAATTTCTAGCAATTTCTAAAATAACACTAAGTTTTTTTGTCAACTTGACACAAGCTGGAGTCATTTGGGAGGAGGGATTTTCAACTGGCCTATAGGCAAGTCTGTCAGGCATTTTTCTTGATAAATGAATGATGTGGGAGGGGGCAGTCTACTATGGACAGTGTGCCATCCCTGGGAAGGTGGGCCTGGATGTTATAAGAAAGGAAGCTTGAAACCAAAACTTTGTTTTAAAATGTATTTATTAATAAATATAAACTGTTATGTTAGGAATGCAGAGTGGTCAGTGGGAGGCCTGCAGACCCGGGATGGCCAGCAGAGCCTGCCAGGAGGCCTGTAGGCCTAGCAGGCCTGACTTGCCGTGCCTGGAGGTCTGATTCTCAGGGAAGCTGGTGGGCCCATATAATAAATACCCCCAAACCTTTTAATTTTTCAACGCTTAGTCCTTAGCTGACTTTCAAGTAGATCATATAAATTAGCCTGACCACCTAATCACAACCAGCCATGTGGTTTGCTGCACCTTCCAGAGCTCTCAGACACATCTGTCCTCTTCCGTGTTTCCTGGCAGAAAGAGAACTTCCTCTATATCTTCCCTAGGGTTGCTCTCTTCCTCCCAGGAAGTTCCGCCATCTTGTACTCTTTCTGCCTAGCTAGTTGGCCATCACCAACTTTTATTATCCAATCAGAGAATGCTTCAGATAGGGCATTAACTAGATCTCAGCACATTGAAATCAGCTTTTGAAAACCATGCATAAGACCATCCTCCAACACAAGCTGAGCAAGCCACAAGGAACAAGCCAGAAAGCAGCATTCTTCCATGGCCTCTGCTTCAGTTCCTGCCTCCAGGTTCCTGCTTTGAGTTCCTGTCCCTACTTCCTTCAGTGACAGAGTATGACCTGAGAATTATAAGATGAAATAAATCCTTTCCTCCAAATTGTTTTTGATTGTGGTATTTTATCACAAAAATGTAAACTCTGAATAAATCACCAGAATATCTTCCCTTCCAGGGGAGCCTTTTCAGCCCAGCATTAGCTCAGCCTCCCAGCAGTTCTCAAGCTAACAACTTCACTAGTGTACATATGTCTAGAGATTATCTCAGGAGCTTTAAAACTTAGGAGAGACTGGGAATGCATTGTTTGGATGCCTACTCCAGTAGGC
The DNA here is from genome assembly GCA_907164525.1 of Lophiomys imhausi. Taxonomy (NCBI): domain Eukaryota; kingdom Metazoa; phylum Chordata; class Mammalia; order Rodentia; family Muridae; genus Lophiomys; species Lophiomys imhausi. The sequence goes on along the minus strand of CAJQZJ010033222.1, from coordinate 4,359,886 downwards.
CGAGGTTTAAACTACTGAGTAGTATCCAGGGAGACCAATGTGCTTTCATTCAGAGCAAGGATACAGCGGTATTCTTGGATAAGACATCTCACATAAAGGAGTCCATGCTGCATTGTCCTTCAGAGGCCCATGTATTCTTAGTACCTTGTGTGCCCCAAGAGTGATGTGAATTCGCTGAGATGTGAATTCCCCTCCATAGGAATATTTCTTTGCAAGAAACCATAAGTCTTTAAGTCCCATCATTCTGTGCATTGCTAGTCATGTAGCTCTTTCATCTTCCTTTGTTTGTGTCTGTTTCACCAACATCCATAATTGGAACACAATGCAGCACTCCTTTGGAAGGTTGACTGTTTCCAATGTCTTCCATTGAAAATCTGTAGTAAATGTGATAGGAAATGGGAGAGCTTGAAATATTCTGTTCTTCAATGAAGGCTGTTATCCCCAGAAATTCTGAGCATCCTGCCAGGTAACTCAAATGGCCAAAGTTTTTAGCGGATGAGAAGATAGATCAATCAATAAAGTGCCTGTGTACTTGAGTCCAATTCTGAGAACCCATATAGAAAAGAAAAATTAGTCCCAGCACTTGGGAGGCAGGCAGATCTCTATGAGTTTGAGACCAGCCTGGTCTACATAGCCAGTTCCAGGCCAGCCAGGGCTTCATAGTGAGACCGTGTCTCCAAAACTAATAAAAAACACAGGCTTGATGGCACCCACTTTGCCCTGAGGCAAAGACAGATTGCTGATCAGCCAGCCTGGTGTACTTGACCAGCTCCAGGGTACTGAGAGGTTCTGTGTAAGTGTAACTTTTAAACTATATTTATTAACAATTCTAAAAACCTACCAACCAACCAACCAACCCTAACACTTTAGAAAGGATACCCAGACCAAGACATCCTCAGGGGCAGGTAGGGCCTTAGAGGCAACTGGTCAGTAGTTTGTCTCCAGGGACACCTCAATCAGCAGTCTCTCAGTGGTCACCTGGCTCTGGCATTACTATGGCAGCCTCACTTCTACTTGGGGTTGAACTCCTTCCTCCATCCGTGCCTAGTGCTAATGCTCCCTGCTGGCCCACATGGCCAGCTTCCCTCCAAAAGCTCTGCTTCCACCACGGGGCCTCTCCTCAGCCCTCCCGATTATTATTATTATTATTATTTTGGTTTTTCGAGACAGGGTTTCTCTGTGTAACAGCCCTGGCTGTCCTGGACTTGCTTTGTAGACCAGGCTGGCCCCGAACTCACAGAGATCCGCCTGCCTCTGCCTCTGCCTCCCAAGTGCTGGGACTAAAGGCGTGCACCACCACCGCCCGGCTAGCCCTCCCGATTCTTATGAACCTTCTCTTGGCAGGTCCAGCAACGCTTGTGGCCTTGGCCTTGGTGCTGAGACTGGTACACTCAGCTGATGACCCAGGAGCTGGTCACCAGAGCTTGCTCCCTCTGGCTGATCCCACCCAAGGCAATGGTGTCCTCACCATGTGCTGGTCTAGTCACAGGCCTCTGGAACACCTCTGCTTGAGGTCAGGCGTTTTCTGTCCACACAGCTTTGTCACCAGCAGTTGGCCCATGAACTGTCTCTGGCAGTTCTCATGCTTGTACCTTTTCAGCCAAGCCCTTCAGCAAGGCTCTGTGTCTGCTGCAGATGCAGCTTTCCAAGGCTTTTCTCAGCCTTCCTAGGCTCCCCCCACCCAGGCTGCAATCTTCAGCGAGTCTCAACAGGTAGAGTCCTTCAAAGTCAGGCAGCAATGAACAGCTGAGCAGCAGCATTCAGAAGCAAGGCCAAGCAAAAAGTCTCCGCCCCACCCCCCCCAGTTTCCAGGCCTTCATTTATATTGCTGTCTCTTAATTATGCATCAGGCTGATTTCTCATTGGTCAGCCTGATGCTATCCTCCCAAGGTACACCTGTTGACCAGGATCACATGTGCTGCCAAGTCTTTTCCACAGGAACAAGTCTTTAAGCTGATTTCATATGTCCCTTTCAGCAGTCTATATCTCAGAAACTCCCATATGACTTTTACATATTAATTCAACATAACTGGTTTGAAAAAAGTTCAAACCTCTACCAGAGCCCTATCTCACAGAATACCACAGTAGACACTGCCTGAACACCATTACCTGAGACTAATCTCTGGCCTCCATATATACCTGAACACACACACACACACATACACACACACACACACACACACACACACACACTGACCAGCATGAGTTCTTTAATTAGCTTCAGTGATTTCAAGGCCAGACATGGTTGTAATCACCCAATCAATATCAATCCTTTTACAACATGAGTAAGCCTATAGATCATATAAGACTTTTGTTTACATGCAGATTCAGATTGAGAAGTCTGAAATGGGCCTCAAGAGTTTACATTTCTAAACTAAGCAGGGGCTGCTGGGGCAGCTGGTCTGTGCACCAGACCTGGAATATCAAGACTCCTGTACAAAACCATGTATAAGGATGGCATTGAGTTCATCAGAAGACCCAAAAGGACTAATGTGCATGTGAGAACAGGGGTACCATTGAAAACATAGATGGATTAACGTAGGATCACTTTGTGGGAAATTCCATGATTGACACACAGTCTCCCATGCTTTATTTCTATAAGCCCTCCACACAACTGCAACACCGCTAGCCTCTGCTGCTGTGATCTAAGCTGATATTTGCCAAGACAGAAGAGACGCACTCCCCTTGATAAGAGAAGACAATCTAGAATGAGAGAGATTCAACTTATCTCTTGTGTTGCACCAAGCAGCCCTGGAGAAGCAGCAAACAACAGGGAAACTCATCTGGCTCACTTCCTGGCAGACACTTGTCATATGTCACAAGGCCACAGATAAGAGGCCCCTGGGAGAGAATATCGAATGTGCTCCTTACTGCTGAATTTGTTTGTCCTATGATCTTATAAGCCTCAGCTTCTAGTTGTATAATAATGTCATCCTAATATTAATGTCATTAAGCTTTGGAGGGAATTCCTATTTGACATGCAAACACGAGGTATTTTTGGTAAAAAAATAAATAAATAAAATAAATAAAGTAGATATCATTTCAGGATTTCGATCCTCTATAAATGCAGGTAGCTAGAAATGGCCAGAAATGACTTGCAATTGGCAGTGTAATACTGCCAAGGTTTTGCTGTGTGGTTGGTTGTTTTTGCTTTGTTTTTTGTTTGTTTGTTTGTTTGTTTTTGTTTTGGTAACACTTGGGTGTTTGTTTTTTAACTTAAAATAGAAATACTATGTGTAATCCTTTTAATTTCCACAAGAATGAATAAAGACACACAAAAGAAGAGACTCAAATATAACCTGCAAGGTTTCTTCTACAACAAGAGCTCCCTAACTGTTTTGTCAAGGGACCTTTTTAGAGTCTGAGCAATTTTTTGTTGCTGTTGTTTTTCAGAAAAGTTTTGATAATCCAGTTTACTTTGTTTATATGTGATTTATGTATTGATGTTTACTACTTTTTTTAAATTTTTGGCTGTCAGTATGTATGATGTGTGCGTGTGTGCATGTGTGTGTGTGTGTTTGTGCACACACATATCATAGTACATATGTAGAGTTTCAGAGGACAACATGAGTATCTGTCCTTGATTTTTACCTTGGTTGAGACATTCTCCCTTCTTGTTTGTAGATGTGTATATGAGGCTTCCCATCTGGTCTTAGTAGTGCTGGATTTATAAATATACCCTACTGGAATGGCCAGCCAATGACTGGCTCAACTTGAGACCCAACCTATGGGAGAGAGCCAACCCCAACCCTTGATCCTATTGATAATGTTCCACTATGCTTACAGACAGGAGCATAGCATGACTGTCCTCTGAGAAGCTCCACCCAGCAAAGATTCAAAACAGATGCTGAGACCCACAGCCAAACATTGGACAAAGACCTAGGAGTCTTGTGGAAGAGCTGGGAGAAGGACAGAGGAACCAGAAAGGGGACAAGAACTGCACAATAAGACCAACAGAGGCAACAAACCCAGGCCCATGGGGGCTCACAGAGACTGAACCATCGATCAAAGAGCATGGATGGACTGAACCCTGGCCCCCCTACACTCATGGAGCTGAGGTACAGTTTGGTCTTTATGTGGGCCCCCCTAAGGAACAGAGGGCTATCCCTGACACCCACTCTGTTACCTACAGTCAGATAAATTTCCGCTAGCTGGGCTACACTGACTGGCTTCAGTGGAAGAGGTTGCAGTTAGTTCTGATGTGTCATGAAGTATTGGGGTGGGTTGGTGGGTGGGGTCCCTTCTCTGAGAAGGGGAAAGCAAAATGGGGGCAGAGAGTGGGGGGGTAGGATTGGGAGGAGAGGAGGGAGGGGGCTGTGAGCAAGATGTTAAAATAAATAAATGTAAAAATAAATAAATGAATGAATAAATAAATAAAT
>CAJQZJ010033222.1:4318788-4334451 GCA_907164525.1 Lophiomys imhausi | reverse complement strand
ACACACACACACACACACACACACACACACACACACACACACACACAAAATGAGTTTAGATAAACTGTTCTCAAAATATACTTCTTACTTCAGTACAGTAAAGGACCTTGTAGAATAAGACCCAATGTCAATTAACATTAGCCTATAATGAGCTGTGTTACACGCACATTTAACCATACATGAAAATAAAGGTGAAAACAAAGTGCCATGTCTGAAAACTTTAAACAGCATTTCTAATGGTTCTTGTTATAAATTTTGCATCACTGAATAGTCTCTAGAATACAGTGGGTATAAAAAAAATAAATAAATGCAAAATGGGAAAGGACATGAGTCTATCTCTATAGTACATTTATCTTTTGAATTAAAAATGTACAAATTGCTGCTTCTTTTTTCATTAAAATTTTCTGAGAATTTCATATGAATACTGTATCTACATCATTTCAACCCCTCTCTTTCCCCACTATATCTCTTCTTCCCCACCTCCTCTCAAATTCATAATAACTTCTTTAATTATTATTGTCGTACATACACATATATGTATATTTTTCTTGTGAAATTTCCCCCCATCCATCTTAGCATGTCAACTGGTGCTAACATTATGCATATCTAATTTAGGTAACCATATTGTTCTAATTTCTTGGTGCATATTCCCTGTCATATCTAGAAGACATCCTGGTCTTCTAGTTCTTAAATATTGTCTCCCCTTCTTTTGAGACTTTCCTTAAGCACAGGAAAGGGGTTGCATTGTAGAGGTTTCAGGGGAGGGTACCCCGTAATCACTTTCTGTATTTTGGCCAGTTGTGCAGTGAGCGCTACACGTATCTGAAAAATCTCTTGCTTTCTTAAGAGAACCAGGGCACTTCTCAATGCAGTGAGATAGAAGCCTGGCTTGACAACTCTTCATGACTCCTCCTCTGGGGTACCTCCCAGGTAACTAGCATCATCCAACGGGTATATGAAACTCTCGTCTCCTTTGACAGATTCAGGAGCAAGCAATGATCATGAGTACATAATAGAAAAAATATCAGAAGCCCTTCTTTATACAACAAACAAATATACCGAGAAAGAAATAAGGGAAACAACCTCCTTCACAATAGCCACAAACAAGATAAAATACCTGGGGGTAACTCTAACCAAGCATGTAAAGGACCTATATAACAAGAACTTCAAGCCCCTGAAGAAAGAAATGGAAGAGGACTTTAGAAGATGGAAAGATCTCCCATGCTCATGGATAGGTAAGATCAACATAATAAAAATGGCTATCCTACCAAAAGCAATATATAGATTTAATGCAATTCCTATCAAAATACCAACACAATTCTTTATAGACCTGGAAAAAGCTAGTCTCAACTTCATATGGAACAACAAAAAGCCCAGAATAGCTAAATCAATCCTGTCCAATGAAAAAACATCTGGAGGTATCACCATCCCAGATTTCAAGCTGTACTACAGAGCAACAGTAATAAAAACAGCATGGTACTGGTATAGAAACAGACCAGTGGATCAATGGAATCGAATTGAAGACCCAAACATGGATCCACACACCTATGGCCAACTAATCTTTGACAAAGAAGCCAAAAACGCACAATGGAAGAAGGACAGCATCTTCAACAAATGGTGCTGGTCCAAAAGGATGTCCACTTGCAAAAGAATGAAATTAGACCCATACCTATCACCTTGTACAAAACTTAATTCTAAGTGGATCAAAGACCTTAACATAAAGCCAGCCACACTAAAGATACTAGAAGAAAAAGTAGGAGAAACCCTCGAACTCATTGGCACAGGTGACAACTTCCTGAACAGAACACCAACAGCTCAGGACCTGAGATCAACAATCAATAAATGGGACCTCATGAAACTGAAAAGCTTCTGTAAAGCAAAGGATACTATCATTCGAACAACACGGCAACCAACAGACTGGGAGAAAATCTTCACCAACCCCACATCTGATAGAGGGCTATTATCTAAAATCTACAAAGAACTCAAGAAACTAAATGCCAAGAAACCAAATAATCCAATCAAAAAATGGGAGATGGAGCTAAATAGAGAATTCACAAAGGAGGAATCCCTAAGGGCTGAGAGATACCTGAAGAAATGTTCAACATCCTTAATCATCAGAGAAATGCAACTCAAGACGACCCTGAGATTCCACCTAACACCTGTTAGAATGGCTAAAATAAAGTGCTCAAATGATAGCGCATGCTGGCGAGGGTGTGGAGAAAGGGGTACCCTACTCCATTGCTGGTGGGAGTGCAGGCTTGTGCAACCAATATGGAGGTCTGTCTGGCGATATCTTAGAAATCTAGGAATAACCTTGCCTCAGGACCCAGCCATACCACTTCTGGGTATACACCCAAAGGACCTCTCACGGAGACATAGGGAAGTCTCCTCACCTATGTTCATAGCAGCCTTATTTGTAATAGCTAGAAATTGGAAACAACCCAGATGTCCCTCAACTGAAGAATGGATTAAAAAATTGTGGTACATCTATACAATGGAATATTACTCAGCTATCAGAAACAATGAAATCATGCAATTTGCAACCAAATGGATGGATCTAGAGGAGCTCATCCTGAGTGAGCTAACCCAGTCTCAGAAGGATGCACATGGCATCTATTCACTTATAGTAGGATTTTAACTATATCGTACAGGATATCTATACTACAACCAACACATCAAAAGGAACAAGGACATAATTTTTTTTTATCTTTTTCTTTTTCCTTCTTTTTTTCTTTTTTCTTTTTCCTTTTCCCTTCTCTTTTTCCTCTCTTTTTTTGTTGATATTCTTTGTTTTTGTGGGTTTGTGTGTTTGTTAGTCTTTTTTTTAGTATTCCCCCAGTAGCAATGAGACACCATTCACTGGCAGTACTGCCTCGTAGGCCCCCGGTGAATGAAGAGGCTCTTGGCCCTCATATGACTCCTGATCTGTGGTGAGACTGTTAGGCAGGGACACTCCACCCCAGAGGAACAAGATGGAAGGGTCAGGGGGTAGAGCATGGGAGGGTGGGGCTGGGAAGCGGGAAAATAAGACAATATGATAAGGATGTAACCTGAAGCAACAAACAAATAAATTTATTAACTAAAAAAAAAAAAAAGAAAGAAAAAAAAGGCAGGGGGCAGGGCTGAAACACTGTGAATGGAACAGAGGATACAGCCATTCGGCCTGGATTTGCAGACCTCCAGGTGTAGAGAAGACGTGGAGCTAAGGTAAAATACAAGAGAATTGTGGTATTGGCCCATGCCTTTGACTTCAGCGGAGACGGAGGGGGGGGGCACCTTAGAGTTGGTGGTCTTATGTATTCTGGAGTCATACGGAGCGGGGTGGTGAGGGTGCATACTCTTGGTCCCACCATTCAAGAAGATTACACCCTTGGTCCCAGCTCCCAGCACACTGGAGACAGAAACAGGCAGATCCCGGAGCTCAGGGTCAGCCTGATGAAGGGCAAACTCTAAATAGAGAAAGACTTCGATCCAGGAGTGGTGGAACACATCTTTGATCCCTTCAGATGGGAAACACAGGTCCCTGTTCCCAATAATTAGAGTTCAGAGACACACACATGGGATTTGGAGGGACCTAGGTTTGGAGGCTACTTACAAAAGGCCTTCTCGATGCAGGCAGATTGTCCTTTGGGATCTCAAAATATATACACTAGAGCTGGTTTAGCTCCAAGGTGACAGAATGATTTCTTCTTTAACCCGGATTGAAAGATAACGCTTTGTATGTTGTCAGAAAGCCAAATTTGCTTCAGGAGAAGTACTACCTAGCCCCCCCCATCCCCCCCCCAGAAAAAAAAAAAAAAGAGGGCAATTGTCCTAGGGTTGGGATTGGGGCAGGGCTCTGTTCTTATCGTTCCAGGAGAATCGAAGTGTCCATTAGGGGAGCCTGGGGACGGCGGACAGCGGAATCCTCAGCAGAGAGCAGAATTAGGCACCAAGGAGGATGAGTGACCCAGTTGATTCTGCCTGGCAGACTTCCTCAATAGCTGTCTCCATCGGGGGCCTGCAACCACCACTGCAATCCAGTGTCGCTGGGACCGTTCAGCTCTACACAATGCCCCAGCCGGAACCTCAGTGAAGCCTGCAAGATCAGCTTCTGCCTACAAACCCCTTAGGGCATCTAAACAGCTGAGAACAGAAGGACTGAACATAAAAGGATTGTACTAACATTTTTAATCATTTTTCCCATTTGGGTTGGGGCCCCAAACAGGTCTACTACGACCCAAATCAGCAGGAAGTCACTTTAAGAGAGCGACGTCCCATGCCCAGAGGGTGGGGGAGGGTGTTTCTCCGCCCTTCTTTTTGGTTATTCGAAGGTTAACTGAAAACTCTGTTATGTAGGGGAAGAGACTACAAGCTGATAAATGATCCTGTCTTAATGGGTTTTGGAGATTAGCCCCAGGGAATTCCTACTTTTCCTTCTCTGTATCCTTCTTCCTCTCCTATGTAGGAGTGCATGGGCTTGAGAAAAATGAGATATAGTCATAGCACAGGAAGGTCCATGAAGAAGGGGCAGATTATTGAATATGCCCTTATACCTTTGTATATTGATACAAAATTAGTAGTTTATTTGGCTAAAGTGGTATTGACCATTGTTTATTGTGCAAAAATAAGATTGTATTGGATTACATCGGTATTGATCTTTGTATATTGATACAAAATTAAGATTATAGTTGGCCACAATGGTATTGACCCTTGCATATGGACGTAATATTAAGATTATATTGGGCTACATAGGCATTGATCTTGGTATATTGATACATAATTAAGAGTATATTTAACCACAATTGAATAGATCTTTGTATATTGATACAAATTTAAAGGTAATGCTTCCCAATGGTATCATACCTAGAGATACTTAAAAATAAAATGTGAAGCTCTGACCTCTTGATACCAACCGTCTAAAACGGTCTAGGATAGTTAAAACAAACTCCTAGTCTGCAAACATGTCTCTTTGTTAGCTACTATGACAGTTTATCACAGATATTCTCTAAACTACCCAGTAATCAAGTTGCTAAGAGACAAGCAACATTTGCTTATCTAAATACAAGAGATGGATAGGGCATCTTCAAAAACCCCTAGAGATCTGCAGAATATGACATTCAAAGATGTTATCTTAAATCAAGATTTTTTTTTATATCGAGACATATCAGCGCCTGACAGCACCCCGTATTCTACTCCAAGTAGAAGATAAGCATCGAAGAACCTCCACTGTAAGATGGTTGAATTATTGGCAAGCCTTTCTCTTGGCATGAAAAAACCCCTTGCACCAACTGCAGACAGACTGCTGTCCAAAAAGGACAAAACTTGGTAGCAGGGAAGTCAACAGCCTAACTCTGCCAAGACAGGGTAGGTAAGTCCTTCATAATCCCTGCTCTACAACAAATGTCTGTCATAGAAACAGGACCCAACGGCTGAAGATTGATGCTGGAATGTATGGAGAGAAAATGGGAACTGTCCAGGCAGTCATTGGTATGTTCTTTCTTAGTTTTGGAAGCTGCAGGCTCTGCACTTCCTATATAAGCAAATATATTTATCCCTCTCAGATCTCTGAGGTGGTTGAAGAATAGACAGCTAGAGTCTTATAGTTAAATTTTGAACTGTTTAGGAATCAAGAGGGTGTTATAGATCTAAGAAGATACTCTTAAAAGTGTGTTGCAAGATAGTATGAATGTTGAGTCACATATAGACCTTTAAACTCATGGAGTTGGTTAGATAGTAGAATGTTAAAGTCAGGGGCCAAATATGTATAAACTGGACATTGGGAAGGTATACTGGGCCAATTTACTCTCATAAATGTGGCATATTTATATCTATTGTTTTGTATAATACTTACTGTTATAAGAGAAGGAACCAGCTGTTGGACTGAAAGGGGAAACTTCTGGGGGGAAGAGGGTGGAAGGGCGGGATAGGAAGGGGGAATAGGGAGGGGTTTGTTACTGAGATGTAACTTGAAGAAAAAAAAATAAAGTATTTAAAAAGAAAAAAAAAAGAAAAAATATAATAACCAGGAAATTTCAATGAGTTCAAAACAATAAAATCTCAAATTGTTAACAATTCAACTGTAGAGTCATTGTCTTACTCTTTCCTCCTTTTCTCTTTTCTTCCCTCTCAAACTAATTCAACTGTAAAAACACTCAGGAAGGACAGAGTTGGGTAAGCATTCAGACCAAGAAAATCACAAGAGACACAGTGATCGAGAGCTAATGGGAGAATCCAAGGAAAGCAAGGAGGAGATGTAGAGGATGGAGAGTCAACTGTGATGGGAAGTTAGAGATATTTAAGAAGATATATTTAAACATATGCTTATTAATGCATCCAACTTTTCAACAAGGGAACTACAAAAGTTTATATGGAGATAACTGAAATAAACTTTGAGGTACTGGTGATAGAAGCATCTGTGTAAACCAGTGTGGGGTGTGTGTGTGTGTGTGTGTGTGTGTGTGTGTGTGTGTGTGTGTGTGTGTGTGTGTTCTATTAACATGTACACATATGGACTTGTATGAACATACACACATATATTTTCTAGCTCTGTCCACTAAGATGTTGCTCCGACAGCAATGGCCACATCAGCACTCACCACTAAATGCCACTAACCTCTAAGATAACTCCTTGGAAAAGTGGATGGACCAGGGAAAATATAAGATACCCCTGGAAACTCTTGGTGTGGAAGAAAACAAGAAATGCTCACAGAATGAACGAGGGTGTTTCAAAAACACAGAAGTAATTTGAGGGGCCTCTCTCTGGTCACAGTTGAAAGAATTAGATCATCAAAATACTTAATGGCAATAACCAGTTGTAATGCATTGACCTAGAAAACCCTGAGTAAACAGCCATAAAGACACAAATAGACTTCAAGTCTGATGTTTTAGGTTCACAGAATCTCTTCACAAAATGTTTGTAAATTAAAGGACAAATGAGTCCATTAATTTGGGGAAACTTGACAGATACTAAACTGTAATGAACATGAACAGCATGAGCAGGTTTTGATAGGATGCAATGAGAGAAGACACAACGACTTCTCTGATGGTCCTGCAAACCATATATAGTCTGGAGCTAGAGAAATGGCTCAACATTTAAAAGCACTGGATGCTCTTCCAGGGGATATGGATTTTATCCCCAGGATCTACATGGCAGCTCACATCCATCCATAACTGCTTTCTCAAAGGATGCAACGTCCTCTTCTGGCCTCCATGGGCACCAGGCATGTACATTGTGCACCAACATATATGTAGGCAGAGCACTCATACACCTAAAATAAAAACAAATAAATCTTTTTTAAAAGACATATAATCTGAAATTACTATGAGGATACACTAGGCAAAACCAAATTAATTCACATGCATACTATAAGACATAGACTTGCACCTTCAAAAATAATAATATTGTAAATGTTTTTTTTTTTTTTTGGTTTTTTTCGAGACAGGGTTTCTCTGTGTATCCTTGGTTGTCCTGGACTCACTTTGTAGACCAGGCTGGCCTCGAACTCACAAAGATCCGCCTGCCTCTGCCTCCCAAGTGCTGGGATTAAAGGCGTGCGCCACCACCGCCCGGCTAATATTGTAAATGTTAAGGGAAACTTTTGAGATTATTCCAAGTGAGATGAAACCAAAGAGACATGATACTGAAGGCAACCCTTAATTCTAGACTGGATAATTTTTCTGTATACATTATAAGGACATTTAGTGAATAGGATCTGAAGATTAGATAATAATCCTTCATTGATTTTAATTTCCTGATCTCAATGATTGTCCTAAGTTGAACTGTCTCCTCTTTTCAACCTCAAATCTTTATTTTGAGAGTTAAAAATGTTAGCATCTATATGCTCTAAATTTTGGAGGGAGCTGGAGAGATGGTTCAGTAGTTAAAAGCACTTGCTGCTCTTGCAAAGAACCTGGATTTTTAAGTTCCTTGTTTTGGACACCTTTCTGTAGAACCTGGTGGCTGTAGATGAATAGGTTTCTTCTATTCCACTGGTCTATGTGCTTGTTTTAATGCTAATATGTGCTGTTTCGTTACTATCACCCTGCAGTGTATTTTGAAATCAGGTATTGTGATACCTCTAGTGCTGTCTTGGTGCATAGAATTGCTTACTGAAACTAGATCCCTTCCTTTCACCCTATAAAATGAATCAACACAGAGAAGATCAAATACCTTAATTTAAGATCTCAAACTTGTAGAATACTAGAGGAAAACACAGTGGGGACACTTCAAGATAGTGGCACATACAAATATTTCCTGATTCAAGCAGTGAAAGCAAGATTTAGTCATTGAGATTGTACCAAATTACAGAGCTTCGACACAGCAAAGGAACAGTGAAAAAAAGAGAAGACACAGCCTACCACATGGAAGACAGGAGCAGTTATTCATCTGATTGAGGATTGTTATCCAGAATACATAAAGAGCTAAAGAAGTCCATAAAACAACAACAAAAAGTCCAATCAGAAATAGGCAAATTATCTGAGTGGACACTTTTCAAAAGAAAGACAAATGGCCAATAGGTATAAAAAAAAACTTTTTAAGCTTAAAATCTTTAACCATCAAAGAAGAACCAATCAAAGCTACAATGGGATTCCATTGGCTATTGTTTGTTTGTTTAATGCTAGTGAGGTTGTGGGAGAAAGAAGAACACTGATGGTAGGAATGTAAATTAGCGCACCTGCCATAGAAATCAGTGTGAAGCTCCATTAATAAACTAAAAATCTAATCACCATATGGCCTAGGTATACCACTCCTCGATGTATACCCCAAAATTCAAGTCAACATTCCACAGAGATACCTGTAAACCCATCTACTGTGTCTGTACTCTCAACAGCCATGTTATAAAAGGAGCCTAGGTGTTATCGGCAGGTGGCTCAATTTAGAAAAGACAGTATTTATACATGATGAAGTTTTATTTAGACATAAATAATGAAATCATGTCCTTTGCACAAAAATGGGCAGAACTGGAGATCACCATGTTAAGTCCAATAAGCTAAACACAAAAGGAAAAAAATCACAATTTCCATCATATATGAAGTCTAAAAGAGAGAGAGAGAGAGAGGAGGGAGAAAATAAATGATGATTTAAAGTAGAAGGGAAACTAATAGGGAGGGGAAATGAGAGCTGAGGAGATAGGAGAGAGGAGAGGGCAAGTGATAGTATTAGAGAGGGTTAATTCAAAGAAAGAATAATATTTTAGTGTGTGTATATGGCACAGAAAGACATTAATTAATATGAATTAATTTTTCAAATTCCTGTTGTCAAAATTCGTATTAGTGTTATTTTCCCTATGTAACTTACTATGAAATGGAATCTTGCATTTTTTTTTGCTTTTCATTTTTTAAAAAAATAAATTTATTTATTTGTTGCTTCAGGTTACATCTCCATCATAGAGTCCTCTTTCCCCCCTTCCCAACCCTGTCCTCCCACCCTCTACCCCCTAACCCTTCCATCCCACTCCTCTGGAGTGGAGTGTCCCTACATAACAGTCCCCCACCCCAGTTCAGAAGTCATATGAGGGCCAAGAGCCTCCTCATACACTGGGGGCCTACAAGGCAGCACCACTAGAGAAACATGTCTCATTGCCAGGGAGAGAAAACAAACAAACAAACAAAAGTCTATGTCCATGTTCCCTTTGGTGCATTGGTTGTAGTATAGATATCCTGTACTATATGGCTAAAATCCTACTATAAGTGAATAGATACCATGTGCATCCTTCTGAGTCTGGGTTAGCTCACTCAGGATGAGCTTCTCTAGTTCCATCCATTTGGCTGCATATTGCATAATTTCATTTTTTTCTGATGGCTGAGTAGTATTCCATTGTGTAGATCTACCACAGTTTTTTAATCCATTCTTCAGTTGAGGGACATCTGGGTTGTTTCCAGTTTCTAGCTATTACAAATAAGGCTGCTATGAACATAGATGAGGAAACTTCCTCGTGATTCAGTGAGGAGTCATTTGGATGTATACCCAGAAGTAGTATGGCTGGGTCCTGAGGCAAAGCTATTCCAAGTGTTCTAAGATATCGCCAGACTGACCTCCATAGTGGTTGCACAAGCCTGCACTCCCACCAGCAATGGAGGAGTGTTCCCCTTTCTCCACACCCTCGCCAGCATGTGTTGTCATTTGAGCTTTTGATCTTAGCCATTCTGACAGGTGTGAGATGGAATCTCAGAGTCATCTTGAGTTGCATTTCTCTGATGATTAAGGATGCTGAGCATTTCTTCAAGTGTCTCTCAGCCATTAGGGATTCCTCCTTTGTGAATTCTCTGTTTAGCTCTGTTCCCCATTTTTTGATTGGATAATTTGGTTTCTTGGCATTTAATTTCTTGAGTTCTTTGTAAATTTTGGATATTAGCCCTCTGTCAGATGTGGGGTTGGTGAAGATTTTTTCCCAATCTGTAGGCTGCCATGTTGTTCAAATGACAGTGTCTTTTGCCTTACAGAAGCTTTTCAGTTTCATGAGGTACCATTTATTGATTGTTGGTCTTAGGTCCTGAGCTGTTGGTGTTCTGTTCAGGAAGTTGTCACCTGTGTCAATGATTTCGAGGGTTTTTCCCACTTACTCTTCTAGTAGATTTAGTGTGACCGGCCTTAAGTTAAGGTTTTTGATCCACTTGTACTTAAGTTTTGTACAAGGCGATAAGTATGGGTCTAATTTCATTCTTTTACAAGTGGACATCCAGTTGGACCAGCACCATTTGTTGAAGATGCTGTCCTTTTTTCCATTGTGCAGTTTTGGCTTCTTTGTCAAAAATTAGGTGTCCGTAGGTGTGTGGGTCCATTTCTGAGTCTTCAATTCGATTCAATTGATCTACTGGTCTGTTGATATACCAGTACCATGATGTTTTTACTACTATTGTTCTGTAGTACAGCTTGAACTCTGGGATGGTGATACCTCCAGATTTTTTTTTTTTTTTATTGTACAGGATTGGTTTAGCTATTCTGGGTTTTTTGTTGTTCCATATGAAATTGAGAATAGCTTTTTCCAGATCTCTCTATGATGTGCTCACTCATTGAGAATTAATGGGAAAATAACCCTAGTACTTAAAGTTTGAGGTTCAAAAACACTATCCCTCCAAGTGTGCATCAGTCACATGCATGAGGACCTAATTTTGAATCCCCTACAGCTACGAAAAATCCAAGCAGGGCAGCACATGCCTGTAACCCTGTGGGGAAGCTGGCCAGCCTAGCTGAGGTGGCAAACTTTGGGTTCAGTAAAGGTTCCTGTCTCAAGAGAACAAGGCTGAAAGTGTCAGAAAATGATACTAAACATCCTGCACTTGCTTCCATATGCAAAAATAGTGACAAGTACTTCACATTCACATAAATCATACATATATATATATATAGAGAGAGAGAGAGAGAGAGAGAGACAGACAGACAGACAGGCAGACAGACAGAGGAGGGGTGAGAATATGCCAAAGCAGATTTTTCTTTCTCTGTCTAATGGAGAATACACACTAATTTTTTGGTGTGTATTTTTAATCATTATTCACTTACTTTACAAATTACTGGTCTACAGTAACAAGTACCCAGAGGAATAGGGGTGATAGGATTACTAATCACTAGAGACCCACAATCCCAGCTACTTCACATGAGCACAAAGTTGGGTGGGCAAGGAGGTAGGGTGCATCTGGGAGGACTTGGCAGGTGGGTGAATATGATCAAAATACATTGCATATTTTCCAAGAACTAATAAAAAATATTTCTAAAAAGAAAACGCTCAAGTTTGCTCCTATCCCCATCTGAACCTCACACTCAAAGGCCCTCTTTTGTAAAGCTCCCTCTCAAATAAGAATAAAACTCATCTGGGCTGTTCCTATATTTGCCCAGAAGATACATCTGCATCAAATAATTATTCTTTTGAAAATTACTATTCCATTATACCAACTCATTACAAAATTAATTTTTGAGTCTTAACAGTAAGACTTGATCTGCATGCTGCTTTTCTTTTAGTGATTTGTTTCTTATTGAAACTAAGAAAACTATAAAACCGAGTAATATGAGTCCTTCCACTGGGAAGAACTTGTTTTCTTGCAGTGGGTTAGATATGAATTCTCAAAGGGAACACTAGAAGTTTAGAATGGTAGATGACAGACTGTCCCTGTTGTCCCAGAGAGGTGATTTGGCTAATATAGTCTCATTAACGAACTTGAAGTAATAATTTCACATAGAAATGATAGCTTAGCTGTGACAGGGATTGATAGAAATTTGCAAGGCTATGTTACAGAATTTAATTTCTGTAAAATAACACATCACAGATGATACTTCTTGCAATAGTATTGTCTGGAAATTTATTTGTAAGATTTATGTGAGAAATGAGTATAAAATAATGTTGAGAAATATTTAAAGAAACTTATGAGACATCAAGTACTATACCATCTCTTTTATTCCCAATGGGTATTAGTGAATTAAAGATCCTGGAAATATTGCACCACAGGAGCCTGCTTTTATGTCATTAAAATGATTCACAAACTTAGAGCAGGCACCTTATCCCTTGGAACTAATAATTCTTCGAATGCATTCAAGTATTAAATCTGTGCAAGCTCCACAGGATACTTGGCCATTTAGAATGGAATTCTCAAAACTGTCTCAGATTCCCAAAGGAGATCAGATTCTGAATAAGAAAGACATGCCAGTTTAGAGAGACCCAGTGTAATCCACATGGCATCAGGCATTGAATGGTTAAACAGAAGTGCCTTTGCACTATTCCTGAGACACAATAAGTAGATAGCTTTTGGCAGTGTGACTAAGGAAGAAGCATCAGCAAATAGTGGGCCAGCTTTCCACTCCAATTTTAAACTGACTTTCAAACCAAAGGAAAGGCCTCTCCTACCATCACCTGACCCCTCCCTATCACCATGGCTATAGAAGAATGCTGAGGATCCACTAGCAGCAAGAGCATAGACAGAACGGACTCAGAGATGCGGGCGAACAGCTGTGTGCCAGAGTCAAAGGACAAAGACTAATTACAAGATCTGTGGTTAGCAAGTGGCTTGTGACATCAATTAATCACATAGTAGCACATCAATACTCTCTTCTGCTGGGTTCCCTGATGCTGAATCATCACCTACCCTGGGCTAACTCTCCCACACTCTTCTACACCAACTACAGATTATTGTAAAGCTCCTGTTCCCTGGTATCTTAAAAGATCCCTGATTCCTCTGAAACGAGAAGGCAAATGCCTCCATTAAGTAATATTATTCTTGGCTGGAAAGGTATAGACTTGTGGGGCAAGTCCATACAGGCTTCACAGAGAGCAGCGAAACAAGCCATGAAGAGGTGAGAATGAAAACTCGGTTTAGCCTGACTTAGCCAGGCTGAATCAAACTTTGGGATTCTGATATCAGGCAGTTTATTGTATGCCTATTTAAACACAGCAGAATGTGGAAAAAAGTTTCCAGGCAACAATCTTTCCAACCCCAGATACACAATAAAGCTTAGATTGTGACTACATAGAAACTCCTTTCCAAAGTACATGGGACCAGAAAGGTGGGTTCTGTAGCTTAAAGGCCTAGGATCTAGTATGGTGATCTCAGTGCTATCTGACCAAGATAGCACAGAGGTCAGCAGGCTATAAAGCACATGTGGCATCTCCCCTAAGGATGGATTCTATTAACTGCAGCCTAAGATAAAGGTCTAGGGAGAAAGAGTCTGATAATCGTTCTGGGGGATTTGAGTGACATCTGGCTCTGCAGATAGCAAAAGATCACCAGGTAGTTAACAACATCCTCTCTCAGTTTTCTGGGTGGAATGCAGGTATTTTATTTTCTCCATTGAGAAGACACCCCTGAGTGCTTAACATTCCTGGTTTCCAAAGTGCGTCACTATGTATACAAGGACCCCGCGGTCTTTACGTGTAGCATCTATGTAACGGTAACATCTCTTACCTGCCATCACAACTTGCTTGCACCTATGGCATCTGATTGACCTCTCTATGAAGGTAGAATCCATTGTCCTCCATTCTTATTAGGATAGGATAAACCCATTCATATTTGAATTTCTATGGAACTCATAATTAAAAATAAGATATCATTACTTCTGTTTCCACAGATTCATCAGCCCTGTGTTTGTCATGGTATATAAACAGTGACTGAGGGAATTATGCACTGTGCTTTCTGTACTCAGCCAAGCCTTGGTTCTAGAAAATTTATGAGTGACTTTGTATGTTTACCAACTTAATCCACTTGAGCTGCTATATTAAAGGGCCAGAGACAGACTGACTTGCACAACAGACATTTATTTTCTGCAGTTGCAAAGGTTCAAGATCAAGGCACAAGTAGATCCATTATCTAACAAGAGTCCCTTTGCTGGTTTTCAGAAAGATATAATCTTGTACCTTCACACAGGAAGGGAACAAGAAAGGGGCAGATGATCATGTTTCCTCTTCTAAGGCTCTCTCCTCATAGGGAGAGGGGATGAATTAGCGAGGAGAGGGCTGGAAGGACAGGGGAGGAGCTGAAGCAGTAGGGTGCAAATGATGCAACTACATACTCATGAATTAAGTCCTCAAATAAAAGGTAATACATCTAAAAGTAATTATCTTTTCTTTATGTGTTTATGTATGTGTCTATATGTAGATTTGTCCACATGACTACAGTGCCTGCAGAGGCCAGAAGGTATCAAAGCTCCTGAAGTTGGAGTTGCAGGTAGCACCAAGCTACCTGAGGTGGGTACTGTGATCCAAACTCAGGCCTTCTGAAAGAGCTACACATACTCTTCACCACTGAGATATCTCTACAACACACACACACAATACATATAAATCTTGCCGAGCATGGTGGTATACAACTATACAACTTTAATCCCAGCACTGTAAAAGACAGGTGATCCCTGAGTTCAAGGCCTTCTTGGTCTACAAAGCAAGTTCCAGGATAGCCAGAACTGCAGGAGAGACCCTGTCTCATAAGAAAAGACAATTTAAAACTAGTTATAAATACTTATCTGTCTAAAACTATTTTCTGTTTTTATATGTTTTTACTTCATGTTGTAGTATAAGATAAATCTTCAGAGGACATAAATTTCTGATGAAATCTTTCCTCATTGTTCCATCCCCAGCTCAAAGGGGCAGCCCATCGTGGCAGCAGGAGCTTGAGGCAGCAATCAGAGAGGGATGAACACTAGTGGTTGCTTCCTTTCTCCTCTTTATTCAACCTGGAGAACTATGCCACCCACAGTTAAAGTATATCTTTTCATCTCTGTTACCCTAGTCAGATAATTCCTCACAAGCTTGACAGGGGCTAGCCTAATCTAGGTAATTCTTCATGAACATACCCAGAGATTTGTCTCCTAGATTTTTCTAGATCTTGTCAAGTTGACATATTAATCAATCACATATAGTCACTTATATTGTGTGCATAGAACAAGAATCCTGGTTCTTCCAGATAGGAAACTTTTCCCATATAATAGGATAAACACGTGTAAGATTTGTCCCTTTCCTGATGTTGGAGTAGCACTTAATGGAGGCATTAGTCATCTTTTCATTACTATAAGAAAATGCCTGTGGCAGACTGCTTTATAAAGGAAAGAGATGTATTTTGGATCTTGGTGCTGAAAGTCCAAAGTCTAAACCACACAAACAGCATTTCACAGGGTCCTTCCTATCCCTGGTGCTTCATCACACCATGGCAGGAATACACACACACACACACACACACACACACACACACACACACACACACA
>CAJQZJ010033222.1:4304432-4318778 GCA_907164525.1 Lophiomys imhausi | reverse complement strand
CACACACACACACACACACACACACACACACACACACACACACACACTGCAGTCTTTCTCTCCTTACAACTATTGGAATTCAATGCTGAGAGCTCAACTCTAACAACCTAATCAAATGTAATCACTCCTGGAGTCCCCATGTTAAACATAATCATATTAAGTTTCTATCTGTCTAATACTATTAGCATAAGATGTAGGAGATTAAACTCCTTCATAAGTCTGAGGGGATGAGGCCTCGAGACCTTAGCCTATCTGATCCCATGCTGGAAGCCCTATTCTGTACTAACCTCACTTTTTGGCTTCTGTAGTTTCACTTGCTGTTAACTGTTCTTGCTATAACAGAAGTGTGTCAATCAGGATATGTATTTTGTACATAAAAGACAAAGAGAAGTGAGGCTCCAGGCTTAAGTGGTTTGAACAAGTTACCCGTCCAGCTGCCCATAGGCCATACAGACTTTCTCTTTGGCTGAAGAGTATTTGTGTGTTCTCTGGTGGAATTACCTCTCAACAAGCAAAAATCATATTCAAACTACAACAGTGAGCCTTGGGTACCCAGGCTAAGCACCAGAGAAAAAGACTTATTAACTACTACCTTCATATGACAAAAAAGTAAGTCATAGGAAAGAGTGGATCGCTCCTATGTTATGCAGTGACCTTTCCACATAGAGGTGAAGTTATCCATTTTTGCCTCATCCTGCCTGTATTAACAGAGCCATTGGAGGAGGGAAGGAAAAAAACAGGTAAACATGAATGGAGGGCATGGAACATGAGAACTGCTTCTATTTTGAACAACTGCCACAGAATCATGAGAGAGATTTACAGAGACACCTTTTTTCAGAGAAAATGACCACAGTGACCTTTCAGTTATTCCATTGCATTGTGTTAGTCAACACCCTCTGGTGATAACAAACACCCCCAGACAACCAACTTCAAAGGAGGAAAGGTCTGTTTTGGCTCACAGTTTCGGAGGTTTCAACCTGTGGTGACTTTGAGTTAATCTAGATGAGAGGTGATTTTCCGTAGGCTGGGGTACCAGACTGAATACATAGGATAAAGCAGGCTGGGCATCAGTATTTATCAGTCCCTGCCTCCCGGCCACAGATGTGGCCATCCACTTCATGCTCCTGCTGCCATGCCTTCTCCACCATGCTAGACCTCACCCTCAAACTGTGAGCCAAAAATAAACCCTTCTCTCCATGTTTCTTTTGTCATGTATTTTGTCACAGTCACAAGAATAGCGACTAATATAGTTTTTATTAATAAATCAATTGTTATAGATAGGTAGGTATTTATGAAGGGCTTATGGATACTGTTTGTAAATGTGTTCAGCCTACCGTTTTGCTTGTGTCATTCGCTACACTACCCTAGCGTTTTTTCCACTAAAGGTTTCTTTTATTTTTAATTATGTGTATGTTTGCAAGCAGACATGAGCCCAAGAGAACAGGTGACTGCGGGGGCCAGAGGCACAGGGTCCCCCTAGAGCTAGAGTTATAGACAGTGTTGAGCTCCCTGACATGTGTTTTGAGAACTAACCTGGGACCTCTGCAAGAATAGTATTGCTCTTAAATACTGAGCCACCCTGAGCCCCTCTATTATACCTGTCTTTATAGCCCTGCCAAGAATGGTATCTACTTGACCTGATCCAGGCTTCCTCTCCCAGCAGGATGCCAACTACGAACTTCACTTTGGGCCTTTAACTGCACCAGCACAAGAGCACTCTATTCCAGAGTTCTGTTCAAGCTTTGAGACCTGTTATTTTTTTCCCAGCCCTGGCCCAAAACAGAAGTAACCTTTTTTACTTGTGACCTCCATCCATGTCCCAGTATGGCTGTCTGCTTCTTCTTCCCATCCCAAGATTTGAGATTCACCTTCTTCTCCTTCCCAAAGTTTTCCACTGAAACTTGGTAAACAAGTTCTGCTAGATATTCACAGGAAGTTCCTTCAACTGTTCACCCTAGCTAACACTTATCCCCGCTAAAACTGTGCTTTTTAAATTTAACAGGCTCCAGGAAACAGTTCCAGCTTGATTTTTTTTGTTGTTGTTTTGTTTTGTTTACCTTGGGAATAAAGGGTTAGGAAAGAGCATCAGTATTTTTTTTTAAACCATTTATGCCAACTTTGAGACCACTGTTTTCCTGTAGTATAAAAATTCCTTTCCCATGTAGGTGCCTGCTGTTTTGTCATTGGGTAGAATAGAATCTAATGGCTTTAAAAATAGATATAACACCATCGCTGAAAGGAATGGGCAATAACAGTACTAAGTTAGCTCAGAAATGAGGGTGTAAAATAAAACCAAATATAAAATATGCTTCCAAGAACTACTATACCCTACTTAATGTTGTCCCCAGGGGAATTTGTGGGCCAATAATTTTCATTTGGCTACACATGTACCCTGGAACTAAGCACTCTGTAAGTGGGTGGCAGACAATGAGAGCCAGGATTCAAGTGGAAGGTTACAGACAAACAAACAAGAGGAAGAGGCTCTAGTGTTTAATATCATCATGAGGAACCACCAAATATATCCATATACACTCATATTTAGCATAAAACAAATATTTGTAGTTAGCTACATAAATATTGTATATAACATGTATATAGACATCCAGGCATATATACAAGCTAGCATTTATTTATTTTTGTTTATTGCCTTTCTGTCTTGCTGACAGGGTCTAGAAGCATGGATACCCTGTATTAATAAACACAACTAACTCTCAGATATTCCTTTCTGATACCATTCTTCAGTAAATTGACCAAGATCTCTTAGTAAAGTAGTAGGTTCTAGAACACGGGCCCTGAAGATAAGCCCAAAACCATCTTGCTGTACTAGAACCAGAAAATAAGTACTCAAAACCAAGCCCCAAATAACAAAAACCCAACAGCTAAAAGGGAAACAAAAAGAGGAGAGGAAAGGCAAAGTGTCATTTTCTCTCTCACATGGGGAATGCATATGATGTATGTGTGTATGTATATGCATGCATGTAGGTATGTATATGGTATATATGTATGTATGTATTTATATGGTGTATATTTATATGTATGTGTATGTGTGCATATAGTGTATATGTACATGATGTATATGTACGTATGTATATGGAGTATATATATGTGTGTATGCATGGTGTATATGTATATGATGTGTATGTATATGTATATAATATATTGGGGGTTCTATTTGGGGGAAAGAAAGGGTTCAGCAAGAGGAAGAGTGATGGAAAACCTTAGTGGAGAGGAAGCACAATGGTAGATAGCTATTTAAATGTCATAATAAAACCTTTTATTTGTCACAATAAAACCTTTTAATTTATATGTTAACTAAAAATCTTAATAATAAAACCTCATATTTGTGAAGGTAAGCCAAAGGGCAATGATAGAAGAACTATCATAAGCCAAATTTGAAAAAATGTGAGCAAGAAAATATAAAATGGTTTTAGATACAACCAAAATTATAAAATACATGTCAATGAGTGCATTTTTGCATAAATAATTGGGTGAGTGCATGAAAATTTCCCATGCAAAAGGACACCAAATCATTTCTGTAGATATTCTGCCCTCAAAGAGGTAGAGTAGAGTATGCCTCCCCACCCCATGGGCTATATAGAGAGACTTCCTTCCAACAGGCTCAGGGGGTGAGAGAATCACTTTACATTAAATAATCACAGCTTCATTCAAGTGACTCCTGTAAACTTCAGCAGTAAAGAATCATGTGTGCAGTAAATGTTCAAGATACACCATGACCATACTTGAATTCTACATGTATGCCCTGCCTTCCCAACCACAAACTCACAATCTACCAGGACAAATTCCAGACCACAGACACTTTACAAAACTCCTGACCAGTAGTCTGGAAGCCTGTAAGTTGAAAATAAAAAATAAAAAAAAAAAGAAATGTATTAAAAAATGCCATGGACAAGAAGGACCTAAGAAGACACAAGTGAACGTATTATGGCATCATCGAAGGAATCCTGGTGCCAGCACAACAGGCAAACTTTGAGGAAACACAAGTGAGGTACCAAATCTGCCTGATACTAATGAGTCACTGTTCAGCAACCTCTGTAATGAGCATTCTCTACTACTGAAGTGTCAACAGGAAACCGTGGGTTCAGTGATTTCCATACTATCTTTACCATCTATGTCTTTGAAACCTGTAAACCTTTAAGTTGTTCTTTTGAATAAAATAAGATCTACTTAAAATTAAAAAGAACATCTGAAAACATACAAGTCCTAAACCGATACCAGAGGTCATTTTAGTGGTTAGATTGTAAGTAATTTTATCTTGCTTATCAATATTCTATATTAATACTATTGTATCTTGGTTTGTAGTTTTAGAGGTTTGACATTAGAGTGGTAATTGGAGCAGTTGGTCTTTAGAATCTTTAGAGAAATGAAGTTTGGACCCTGTCAAGCAAATAACATCTGTTTCCACTAGAAGCGTAATAACAAAAAAAGTTTAATGGTGCCCTAGGAACAACTTCTAGGATGTCACTACCATAACACATGATTTGCAGGTCAGATTCATCAACAAATGGTGGCCCAGAGGCACTGGACACAGTAGCACTTTTCTCAGGGCAGGGTAGGCCTGGCTTCAGCAGAGGCCTCACCCCACGGCAGTACAGGGAAGTGATCTGAGGGCCCTGTCTACACTGCAGAAGAAGGACTTTATTCCTTTACCACAGGGACAGAGAAAGCTGTAAATTGGCTGGGTGTCATGTTATGCACATGTTTTAAGTGGAACAAAGCTTACCATAAACAAGGAAGGGAGTGCCCAGCCTGATAATGACAGGCCATGAGGTCTCCTTACTCCATGTAAGGAAGTTCCCCGGCCTTAGCAACATTCATGCAAATACACTAGGGTTATGTTCATGACTGCCTTGCTCAGTGACCCTCATTCTTGGGAACACAGAGCAAACTACATTTGATTGCTTGTGTGTTTGTTTGCTACAGTGCTGAAGTTGGAATCCAAGGCCTCTGCAGCCTAGGTATGTGCCCTACCCCCGACCATAATCTCCACTTCTGCAACTTCCTTTTGGAAAAAGGAGTAAGAAAAAACAGTTAACTCGGGTGAATGACAGAGGGAAGTCATTTTCAATGCCAGGCGAATGTAGTATCGCATTGCTAGCTTCTTTGGCAAATGAAACTGTACAAATCGTATGAGAAAGGCCGGGGTGAAGTGAACCATGCTTAGCAGCAACATCCTCTCTAGAAAGATAATCCTCCACTTGTACTGCAGAAGTCAAGGCACAGAACAGAGCACTGTCACCAACAACAGCAAAATGCCAGGCAGGGGGTGAAAGCATCAGTTCCATCCTTATCTGACGCTCAAAGCCCTGGGGAACTTGCCTTTCACGTTTGTGTGAAGTGACAACCCACAGGGACAGCAAGTTGACTTGTCAGTGAAGTGACTGGATCCCACTTTCAGAGAGACTCCAATTTTATAAATTAAATATATATATATACACGTACTAAATACTCCTTGATCATTTGTTTGTGTTGCTAAACAGATGATCAATAAAGAATAATGGTGACTTAGGATACTGTTTACGAAATGACGTGTTGGTGGTCACGGTGATACAAAAGTGACTAGTTACAGGTACTTAGGGAGAACTATGTAAAAGCTACTGTTATTTTAAGGAAGGGCTCTCTCAGGGCCTTTTAGGCACCCCCAGTTTGTGTTCTTTTCCCTTCCAATCAGGTCTCTACCCCTAAATATCACATTGACTGTCTCCAACCCCGGGGAAGCCTTTCATTCTTACATTCATAGCTATTCTCTAAGCAGTGTGAGAGCAGGGCTTACGGAGGCTTCTGCCATTGGAGCTGTAACAGGGTAACCTAGATGTGGCTCCTGTTTTTCTTTTTTTTCCATTGCCGTCACTACTGTCCTAAGCAGCAGTCCAGTAGCATAGTTTGCTGCCTTCACCTACTCTGCCCACTCTGTTCTTTATTTTATAAGAATTATTTAGATATCACTCACCTTTTATAAATCTCACTTCAAAAACGTACCATTCAATGATTTTTTTTTCTAACTTATGCACTTGGACAACTATTGCCTGTTATCTACTGAAATATTATTATTACATGCAAATTAAGTCTCATATCAATGAGAAATAATTAATTATTTTTGCCTACCTCAGCCACACACATCCTCCCATTGACAAGTGCATTCATGTCATTAGCATGTGCTCCAGTTTGCTGCCTGGTGCTGTGATAAAAATGCTGTCCAAATCAGCTTTGGGGAAGAGAGAGTTTAGCTGGCTTACACTTCCACGCCACAGTCCATCCCCGAGCAAGACAGAGCAGGAGCTCAAGAAAGGAACCTGCAGACAGGAACTGAAACAGAGGCCATGGAGGAATGCTGCCTCTTGGTTTTCTCCTCATGGCTTGCTCAATCTGTTTTCTTATATAACCTGGGACCACCTCCCCAGGGGTGGCTATGGTTGCACACTATAAACAATCCCTTACTGGCATTGAACTTTACACTTAAAATAGTGACAGTGGAAGCTGATGTTATGTTGTATATATTTCTATTAATGAGGAGGGCTGGAGAGATGGCTCAGTGTTTAAAAGCCATCTGGACTGCTCTTCATAGGATTCAAGTCTAATTCCCAGAACCCAGGTGAGGTGACTCACAGCTGCCCTTGACTCCAGCTCTGGGGTATCTGAAACCTCTGGCCTCTGTGCGCTCTATCAGCATACACATACCCACCCACAGACATGTACATATGTGCATAATGTAAAAAGAAAACAAATCTTTGATAAAATTGTTACAATGGGAAGTTAATGTTTCTTATATTTCACCACATTTTTTAGAAGAGAGGTTAGCTGGCTCCCTACTGGGAAACCACCATCCTGTGAGTAAAAGGCATTTCACTGGGGATGGTCTTCCACTATCATCTACTTGTATGAAAAATATCCTCAGAATTAACATCATTTTTAAAAAGCCAGAAGTATAATTTCTGCTGAATCTTGTTTCTCTAGCAACATTTACACACATAAACTAATTAAATAAAGCAGTATTAACTCTCAGTGAGTGAAGAATTTGTAATAAAATTTTAATTTTATGCTTAATTGTATTAACATGTGTAATATAACTGCTCTTTTGATCTACTTTTTGCTAAAAAAATAATAAATATACTTCCAACTAAAGAAAATTTAATAAAACCAAGTGGCACTTTTCATAAAAAATACAAATTAGTTTTAATTTATATTTATAATTTTGTGAAAAGAACTCTGAGGGAAGGAATGGGATTGTTGGAAAGAACAAAATCTAGCTTTAATTAGGAATTAAAATATATCATGTCTGGCTGTGAAAAACAATGATTTTTTTTAATTGATGATGGTTTGCAGGCCCTGCACTTCCTATATAAGCAAATATATTTATCCCTCTCAGGTCTCTGAGGTGGTTGAAGAATAGACAGCTAGAGTCTCATAGTTAAATTTTGAGTTGTTTAGGAATCAAGAGGGTGTTATAGATCTAAGAAGATACTCTTAAAAGTGTGTTGCAAGTTAGTATGAATGTTGAGTCACTTATAGACCTTTAAACTCATGGAGATGGTTAGATAGTAGAATGTTAAAGTCAGGGGCCAAATATGTATAAACTGGACATTGGGAAGGTATACTGGGCCATTTAACTCTCATAAATGTGGCATATTTATATCTGTTGTTTTGTATAATACTTACTGTTATAAGAGAAGGAACCATCTGTTGGACTGAAAGGGGAAATTTCTGGGGGGAAGAGGGTGGAAGGGCGGGATAGGAAGGGGGAATAGGGAGGGGTTTGTTACTGAGATGTAACTTGAAGAAAAAACAAAGTATTTAAAAAAAAATTGATGATGGTTTATGTCAAATGCCAAGATTCCACACTGGCTGCAATTGAATGTACTATAGACAATTCTATTGTAAAATCAAACTGGAAACATCCACTCTTTCAGGTACTTATACTTCTTTTGAAGAGGTGTGCTATTTAAGTCTATTATTTGAGAAGTTAATCTGAAATTTTACCATATACACCTGCATAGTGCAGGGTCTATAGTCAGCAGATGGTACAAGGGTCTGAAAACACTTTAATTTGAAATTTAACTTTCCTCCCAGCATATATAATATTGGTTGTCAAGTACTTTAATTCCAATTCATGGTTTTAGTTTCTCACAATATAAATATATTTTGTGCAGACAATGTTAGTTTAGATTTTTTGAATATTTTATTCAATATTCATACATGCATATAAGGTGTTCGAGTCAAATCTACCTTCATTCCCCAAATTCCTCCCCTGCCCCTCTACCACTTTTTCCTTTCCTATCAACTTCATATGACCTCTTTTTCAAAAGATTTATTTGTATACTTGTGTGTGTATGTGTATGTACACATGCATATGTGTTCATGTACCCATACACACATGCAAATACACCGGGTGTGGGTACATGCAACTGTTTGTGCACATGGAGGCACAGCTTGCTACATTGGAGCTGGTCTCTGAACTCATATCCTCCTTGTGTGGATCAGTCAACCACTGAGCCCTCTCTCTAGGCCTAGACCTATTTTCAGTGTTCATTTTTCAGGCCTTCCTTGTAGAATGATCTTCTGGGGGGGTGGGAGGTAATCCACTCCTGCTACTCTAGCACTCAGGAGGCTGAGGTAGGAGGATTGAGAATTCAGCTTGGATCACACAAACTATTTCAAAAAATTCTTCAAAAAGTAAAAATAAAAGTATAATCTTCCTTTTCTTTTCTTAAGCTCAACCTTCAGAAGTTCCTAAGAATATCTGTTATTCCCTCCTCCTCCTCCTCCTCCTCCTCCTCCTCCTCCTCCTCCTTCTTCTTGGGTAATTCAAGGTGCACATCTTACTTCTCCAAGTTTCTGGAGTGTCTTCCATCTCTGTGATTGCTGGTGACCACGCCACTGCCTATTCTGTCTGAGAGTTTTGCCATACCTCTGATTTTTGGTCCACCTCTGCTGGAATTTCTTCTTGTTTGTATATTCATCATTCATTGTTTGCTCAAATTATCATTGCTTTTCTTTCTTTTCTTTCCACTTATTTGTTTTTCTTGGCTCTTCAGAGATTTTTCATTCTTCATTTAAACCTCCCAAGCATACCAACTATGTCAAACTTTGAAAGTTTTCACCATAAACAAATGATAAATGTTTGAGAAGATGAATATATTTAACCCAATTTTAACATTTTCACAATATATACATGTACAGAAACATTACAAGATATCCCAATAATGTGCATTGTTTTTATGTTTTTACATAGCCAAAAGTCATTTCAAATAAATAAAAACATGCTATGTTGTATAAAGTATCTTTTTTTTCCCAAGACCCCTTTCCTAAACCACAACATGTATGTATTTAATCCATATTATACCCAGAGCCAGAGTTAAGAAAAGTTTCACCTGAGGCTCATATAGCTGGTTGTATCATGTTTATTTCCTCAGGTTTTAGCAACAATGTTTGAATACATTCCAGTATGCAGGAAATGCATTAGATTCTGTGAACACATGTGATAGATTATCTAGATTAGATTAACAGAGGCGGGAAATCTCACTGTTCATGGTGGGCAGCACCCTTACGATGTGCATTCAAAGTGTAGCTGTGTACACAAAGGATTAATTTTTATCTGTGTATGCAGTGCACAATACAATGTAAAACACAGAATATATTTGATTACTTTTGAGTGGGTGTAAGAAATGGAAGAATCATAACAAATAAAAATGTATACAATATTTTTAAAGGGATATTCTAGCCAGGTGTAGTCATTCATGCCTGAGTTGAATCAGCCAGCCAGAGTTCAGAAAGAACTGCAAAGGGTGAGTTTATTAAGAGGATGAAAACTAGGACTAGATAAAATTTTACAGAGGCTAGAAGCTTCCAGGACTATGCCTAGGTTAGCAGACAGAGGCAATAATCCTCCAAGATGATAATTACAGCAGGAGAATAAAAGTTACTTTTACAAATGTGCTTTTATTTCAATGTTTACATTTTGAATTGATAGAGATTCTGCTCAGTCTTTTGATATTATATTTCTTTAATCACACCCTTTAGTGTTTGATATATATTATAACATCTAAGTTTCTTAGTATTATGATCTTATATTTTTGGTTGTGAGCCTAGCCTTTAACGGCTGAGCCATCTCTCAAGCCCTAGTATTATGATCTAAACATTAGTTTACACTGTCTGATACTCCTAGTTCAGAATGAATTATTTTCTTGAACGTTATGTAACTTTAGATTGTGATCTTCAGACTGTCTTCAGAGTGTCTATTTCTTTGAGAAATCTCTGTGGCCTGACCTGCATGTTTGCTTTCTCGGTTGCCCACGAATTTCACTGGCCTGTGACCATGTCTCATATTGATTCTCAACTTATAGGATTATGCATTATACTGAATATGATATAGTTGAGACACAAACCCTTAAGATGACAAGCATGCTATATTAGAGACTCTCTTAACAGAGACATTGGCCACCAGCAGCCAGGCTTAGCTAGAAAATGTCACCCTCGTGAGTGGGCAGATCTACTTTCTAGTCACTCTTTTACTGAACGCTCCCTTGCAAGAGTCTGAGCTGTATAGATGTGTTGAAGGTCTAATACCAGTTTTATCACCTGTCTTTCATCATGCAATTTCAACCTAAATCCTGCGTGGTGTACGTACCCACATTCATGTTCCCTCCCCCCTAATCACACATAGTAGCCGTAGCTTCTAGAAGTCAGATTTAGCTATTTATTGACTCTGTTCCTAGAGATTATGTCTTGTGATCGCACCTATGAATGTAAAGAGGTTTAAAGAGATATCCATTCTAAACTTGCTAGATATTGTATCTTGGGAAGATTTGCAGGTATCTCATTTAAATGGCTACTCAAAAAGGCATTCTAGTGTGGTAATAAATTAGGAAGCTGTGCTAGATAATCCTAAAGAAGTGATTTAATTTGCTGCACTGAGAAAAGGGAAATGGCTTGGCAGGAAGAGGAAAAAAAAAGCACTCCTGGCCTGTGAGTCACACCTGTGAAGAATCCCCAAGGAGAAAAAAGCAGTTGCTTAGCTGAAGAGGGAGATAATCACTGCCCCTGTCAGGGAGGACTGTGAGATAAAGGGGTACAGAAGCCAGGCCCAAACCCAGCTCGGTAGTGTTATCTGAAAAGCGATAAGAATTTTATATTAAAGATCTCTATCGACTTTATCGAGTTGCTTTTAAATCAACAGTTCATACAGCTTTAAGACTCAGCTCAGGATCAGCTCCCTGGGGAAAGAGACACGAGGAAAAAAAAAAAAAGACCAAGCAGTTTAAAGTGAAAAGTTCATCTTATGTAGGAAGATGTAATAGAGCCAAGAGTCAACGCTTGAAGTTTAAAAGGAAGCCTGAACCTTCTGACATTGAACAAGTGGTTCACACGTTCATATCCCCAAGCACTCCTGACAAGCCAGGGTCCCCTCAGGCTGTGGACAAACCTGCACGTGGCAAGCACAGCCCCCATGCACACACACCACTTCATTTCATCTTGTCCGCATTTTATGACTACGAATCACTTTTCTTTGATGTGCCCCATTTTTCACTGCAGTGTCTTCATCTTGGCACCTTTATCAGTTATAACTTCATCAGAGCATTTGAGTGTACCATTTACAAAATTGCTTTTCTCGCTGAAAGTTGGAGAGTACTACGCCAAGCAATTTTCCAGAACAAAAGAGGAAAGGAAGAAGCCAGCACAGATGGCCTTCATTGTTCTGACAGAACACCCTGTGAGCTGTTTTGCCAATAAATTCCTTTATGTGTTACATAAGATAAAATCACCTTTGAGGGGATAATGCATACAGGTTTTCTCCATGGGTGGATAGGAGAAAACAGGAAAGGTCTTCTTTGTAAAGGTTTTGATATAACGTTCAAATGCATGAGGGAAGATTTGCATATGCAGAAAGTCTGCATGCCAGGTTCTCTCCCAAACCCTCATAATATAATATTACCCCCCCTACAAAGAAGAGATCAGCTCTCTTTGCAAGCTGGCCTGCTTTATGGCCCGTGTGCTCAAGTTTCCTGACTATACTACAAGACATACAGTAGAGGACTGGCAGACCATCTAAGTTCTAGAAGCTCCCAGGTTAGTTACCACTTCCGCACTGGTTGCCTCGTCTGTTAACAAATTTGCCTGTGCTAATTCCTTCAGCCCACACATGAATGTAGCACTAATTGCTCTAGTCTCCTCAGGTCCAACAGTCTCACTCCCAATTACAGCCCAAGCACAATGTGTCACCCAGGAATTAATTATGTGGTGAATATTATTTATGAAACCACCATCGCATCCTTACAGTCACAGATCTTCCCCGCTAAGTATTCCTCACAGCAAACAGGGGTCGGAATTTGAAGGAAGGTTGTGCCAATGCCTCAATGGTCAGATGTCCCCATACACTGTGTTCTCATTTAACCAGGCCACAAAACTTCTAGTTCAGGGCAGAGAATTCACCCTCCTTCAGCCTTCATGTTTCAACAGAGGGAGGTTAGGTTACTGTTTGCAATGGGGTAACAGGGTTCAATAAATGTCAATGAGCCCTTGACTATCCATTTTCTTGAAATGCCATCTGCAAAATACCAGGTGCTGGTCTACTAATTGTTCAAGTCATAAATATTTGGTTTAAAAGTTTAATCAAGGCCATTTTTTTGTTGTTGTTATATTTCAGGACCACTTCACATGACAAATTATCCCAGCATAGCACAAAATAAACACCTGCCACATTTGGGTATCTACCAAATATCATCTCTTCAAAGAGCATGGATTACATAATCTATTTTTTTTTTAAATAAACAGAACAAAACAAAATTCCACCTGCAGTCAACTGTCACCGCCCACATGAGTGCTCTATCTAGCTCCTAACAGATAAATCAGACGTCTCTGGGTTAATCACTCAGGATGTCATCTCACCTTCAAATTGTTCTCCCATTTTCTTCTTCCTCTCTTGCTCCACCCTCAGATTTTAGGCAAACTTTTTTTTTTAAAGAGAAGAATCAATGTTCCAGAACATTTATTCTCCCCCACCCCTGACATCCCCCCTAAGCTTTCTCATCACTGACTGTTGCTTACATAGAGTGGAGGTGAGAGAGAAAGAGAGAGAGAGGTATGGGTTGAGAAAGGGTCAACAGCTTCCACACTCCTCCATGCTTAGGACACTTCCTTGCCCCTTCCCAGTGACACTGAAGCGGATGTCTTGTTTGCAGCAGGCAGGGCTTTTGCTTCCGCACATGATAAGCAAACGACACACTTCCTTCTGATGATGCATTCTGGGTATCTCAGAAACCCCCTTTCCACTGTACTGGCTAGATCTTAAATATCGTTGGCCTCTAAACTTTCAGATATTTTTCTTTGAAGCATGCACAGTTCCTGTAAACAGTCAAGAGGAAACTGATTTTCATAAGATAGCACCCATCCCATGAGTTTATATATCATCTCTGGTCTTTTAAAAAAACATTAGGAAAATGATGCTCTGTTGCCCTGGTCATGCAGTTGTTCTACATGTCGTGCAGAAAAGTAGGTCTAAGTGTGGTGGCCATTCTCATAGGTTTTTGGTTTTAGTGTTTTGGGGGTATAGGGGGTCTTGTTTTTGCTGTTTGTTTGTTTGTTTTTTAGCTCAGACAGGGTCTGGTATCCCACTGGGCTCCTTTTTTACAGTCTCTCAGGCTGCCCCCCCCCCAAGCTCCCAAGCCTGCCCCAAGCTCTGTAAATATGACTGTTCTAGTCCTGCCCAAGCTGTGCCCACAGCCCACAGAGTTAGCTCTTCACTAAAGAGTTACACACACCTGTAAGTGTTGGAATGTTCCATTTTAGATTTCTGGAGCTAACTTAAAGCTTCCTAGCTTCCCTATTGGCATTCTTCTCATCTTCTCCTCCTTATCTCATTCCATTCCTATCTCATTACACACCCACTGATTTCATTCCTGCTGAAACAGTATTCAGCCTCCTTAAGTCAGAATGCGTGCTACAGACTAGGGAGGTAAAAGGCATAATAGGAAGAACTTACTAACAATATCTGTCATTGTGCTAGATGAGCAAGAGACACTTGGTTTAGGGTAGAATTTTGTTGGTAGAATTTTGGATTCCTGTATAATTCGGTCCAGGTGTTACATCTGAATTAGGGAAAGTATGCATAACCTATTTAAAACATTAAAAAACTCATTGCCTCTGAGGCCCTTCCCAGAAGCAACTGCTTATGGGGTTGGGGGGGGGGGGAGATGGGTCTTATTGGAAAACCTTCACTCTAGACTCCAAGTGAACTGTGTATTAATGTTGAGTTAAAACACCAGCTGGGACAATCTTCTTCTTCTTCTTCTTCTTCTTCTTCTTCTTCTTCTTCTTCTTCTTCTTCTTCTTCTT
>CAJQZJ010033222.1:4284157-4302693 GCA_907164525.1 Lophiomys imhausi | reverse complement strand
TTTTTCGAGACAGGGTTTCTCTGTGTATCCTTGGCTGTCCTGGACTCACTTTGTAGACCAGGCTGGCCTCGAACTCACAAAGATCCGCCTGCCTCTGCCTCCCAAGTGCTGGGATTAAAGGCATGCTCCACCACCGCCCGGCCTATCAGGCAATCTTGAAGAAGAAAAAAATCATTTATCCATCTTGATGTGTCTAAAGTTCTGAACCTAAATAATTTCTTTCATATGCTATATTTATAAACCTAAAGATTTTATTTAGACTTGAAAATATCCTTTTAAATCCTAAACAACTCAAGCTCAATTGAAATTTTATAACTATTATGCCTTCAACCCCATCAAAGACATAAGAAGGGATAAAGTTATTACTTGAGTGAGTAGAAAGCATAGGAGAGCAGCTTCCAAAAAGAAATATGATAGTTTGTTGCCCAAACAGTCCCAAATATCTCTTGATCTTGGGGAAAAAAAGAGAGAGAGAAAGAGATATATTCTGTTAACCAATGTAATGTAATTAATTTTTTTTTTTTACAGAAGCCCCTGAAATTGACCAGATTCATTGGGTTCCTTTATCCCAGAGTAAGTTCTAAAGCTGCTCAGAGTCACTCAAACAAGACAAACTGTGAAGAAGACTGATACAAAATCAGCAGACTGGAAGAAGCCAAACCCAGCCAAGTTGCCTGGAAGAGGTGTAGACTAATTGGATGGAACACCTGGAAAGGGCACTCTCCAACCCATTGACACGCCTGCAGGCCAAGCAGTGTGCTCCAGGTGCCCTGATTTTGTGAGCTGTCACTCGTGCTGGAGTAGGTTTTAGTGGTGAGTTATTTCTGCTCCTGAAAGTAACCTTTCACTCATATTCCAATAAGTAACTCCAATAAAACTCAGTGTTTCACCAAGTTGGACTTTAGTGGTAGTCACATGTTGGTCATAGGGGTTGTGGGCCTCTATCAGGAATGAGTAGACTGTGTCACATCTACCAGGAAAAATTTTGTCACACAACACACATAAACATGTATGTGTGCATATCTATATAGATATAGATTAGCTATTCACACACACACACACGCAGGACCTGCTCTGGCCATATGAAGTACTTATATTTATGTTTTTTTTTTTTTTTTTTTTTTTTTTTTGGTTTTTCGAGACAGGGTTTCTCTGTGTAGCCCTGGCTGTCCTGGACTCACTTTGTAGACCAGGCTGGCCTTGAACTCGCAAAGATCCGCCTGCCTCTGCCTCCCAAGTGCTGGGATTA
The DNA here is from genome assembly GCA_907164525.1 of Lophiomys imhausi. Taxonomy (NCBI): domain Eukaryota; kingdom Metazoa; phylum Chordata; class Mammalia; order Rodentia; family Muridae; genus Lophiomys; species Lophiomys imhausi. The sequence continues at coordinate 4,301,444 of CAJQZJ010033222.1, read as the reverse complement.
AAGGCGTGCGCCACCACCGCCCGGCTTATATTTATGTTTTTAGGGCTGACCTTCTGGTATTGGATAACTAACTGGTGTGCTCTTCCCTGGGAAAGATTATTTCTCCAACTCCCAGCATTCCTTCATTGCCTATAGTTCTCTGAATGGGGTTGAGGCCCAAGAGCTTTCCCCTTCCACATTAGCATGGCTATTGGTATCGGCATCTGTAACTGGCTTCCAGTACTGCTGGTCTGGAGCCCCCTGATGGTCCTACCTGTCTTCTGTCAATTCTCTGTCCCATGTGCAGTATTGAGAAGGGGTAAGGGAACCATGGGCTGCCTAAGGACTGGCCTCATGAAATGGCAGGCAAAGAGCTGCACACTGTGGCCTAGCTTCCGCGTCTGTCCAGCCATAACTGCAAACAGACCCATGGTTTAATCGGGGCTGTGATTGGCATACTCATAAGGGTTTTCATTTTCTCAGCTGCAGCTCATTTTCCTCTGAAGAGGCATTTACCACAGACCATTTTTTAAAGGAAATTGTTTTGTAATTAGAGAGTACTTTATAAGTGTAATCAATTTGGGCTTATGGGGATGCTTTTCTAGAAATCAAAATATGCACTGGCATCAACATACATACAGATATCCCAGAAACAAACATGATGCAATTTACAAGGGATTCATCAGTATTCTAATAGACTATTTCCAGTGCCTGCTTCAGGAATGAGCTGATGATTTCTCTATGAAGAAGCAATGCCCCTGTTGCTGGAATGGCCCACGTGGAAGAGAGCAGTCAGGCAACATGTCTCCTTCATTCTGTTCCTAACACCATAAATAACCAAACAGTATTCATTAAGTTTGCAAATGGCATCAAGCTGGGAGAGAAATTACCACACGGGAGAGAAAAAAAAATTATATACAGCATGACCCTGATAATTTAGAGCAAAGGGGAGGAAATATACCAAGCATTCTCAAAGCCAAACAATACAGTTAAGGAAAACATCCAAATTGCAAAATAAAAGGTCATTATACATGCAAATTTGCCACTTCTTTGTTCATGTATTTATTCAGCAATTAATTATTGAGCACTTATTATGTGCCAGGCTTTGGGGATACAGTGGTAAAGAGGATAGACATTATCCCTTGCTCACATAAGTCACAGACAAGACATGAGAAAGAGGCCATAAGGGAGTAAACAACTAAAAACAATATCCAAGTGAGATATGTGCTCTGAAGGAAAATAGAAGGCATTGTGCCAAATAATAGCCTGACATGTGAGAAGGAACTAGAATGCAGGTGAGGGAGCCCCTGGGGCGGGGGGAGCAACTAGGACATAATGGGAAGTGGTTAGTTCTGGAGGGTTCCAGAATGATGGGACTGTTCAAGCAGACCAAAGCTCTGATTAGGCAAGGTCTTGGTGTGTTCTAGCGACAATCAGAAGACCAGAGAGAGTGCAGTGAACAGCAGACAGGAGGCAGGATAAGGTCTTAAGTGGGGTCAGCAAATGTTTCCTCCAAGGGCTCAGGTTTAAATGGTTCAGGCCAGCCGGGCGGTGGTGGCGCACGCCTTTAATCCCAGCACTTGGGAGGTAGAGGCAGGCGGATCTTTGTGAGTTCGAGGCCAGCCTGGTCTACAAAGCGAGTCCAGGACAGCCAGAGATATTCAGAGAAACCCTGTCTCGAAAAACCAAAAAAAAAAAAAAAAAAAAAAAATGGTTCAGGCCTTGGTGGGTCGCAAAGTCAGGTCTGTGGTCACAGCCCCAAAGCAGCTATAGGCAGCCCTCAGGGAATGTGTGTGGCTGTGTGCCAGTAGCACTTTGAAAAATCAAACAGTTGGTGGGTTTCACTGCCAGCTAAATTCTTTCAGATGCTGACCCCTGTAACAATAAAATGAAGCAGGACATTGTGCTAGGAAGCACACATGGAGCTAGACCCTTGTCCTCTGAGTGGATCAACTATAGTCAGACATCACCGAATCATCTTCTTAGTTTCTACCTTTCAGTGGGACTTAGTGAAACACACATGGGTTCTACCAAATGATGAAGCTCAGAAAACCGACCAAGTGAAATGTCTCAACAACTTGATTTATTCTACATAACAGACAAGCAGCAATTATTTCACTTTCACCTGTTGGAAGCATTTTTTTTTCTGTTGTGCCTGTTCACGTGCTCCCCAAGGAGAAAAGGGGAGTCAGCCTGAAGGGGGAAGAGATGCAGAAGGGTATGGGGCTGGAAGACTGTGATGGCCTGACAAGGACTGTAAACCGGGGTTCCCAAAGTGTTCCTCCTCCAACAGACATATCCACCTAGGATCAAAAGAATGACTTAATCAATGACCATTAGATACACCACTGTTCAGAAGAACATCGTATTGAGTCATCCTCATAATTAATCCTCTTTTGAGTAGGAGGTTTTTCTTTCTTAAAATCACCATGGAGTAACTATCAACCGGGTGTACAGAACATTTCACATGCATTGTGAAATTACTTTTCGTGATACTGCTGTAAAGTCAAATGATTACAGAGGTGAGAAAATGTCCAAGACCTCCCTGACTTCTGACAGAGTTGCAGGTCTGGGATTCCTGACGATATCTGCAGGTTTTTTATTTGCTGGATGAACAGAGAAGACATTGAAAGCTGTAATCCTCACAGTATGGCTAATTACAGCAAAAGGATGAAGATTAAAACCTGAATCATTTTTTTTTTCTTATCAGCTCTTCTTAAAAGGAATTAAATGCTTGTATATCAATATCATGCCAACTCAAAGCCCTGGACCTGGGCCTGAGAAGTAGCTGAGCTGGTCATCCTGCAGCTTTCCTGCACCCACACCACCATGCAAGTTCTCCAGCACTGACTTGCCTAGCTCACCCAATGCCACAGCCAGCAAGAGGAGCAGCTCTCCTGCACCTCCACCACTAGGGCCAGCTTTACTGGGCTGTGCAGGTGAGTTGCAGGGTCTGCTCCCCAAATAAGCCCTTTCTACCCCAACTTGCTCTTTAGTATGGTGTTTCATCGCAGCAATAAAAGCCCTAAGACAGGGACCATCCAGTCCATTGCCAAAGGCAATCTCTCAGGACCAAATGCTGTATGATAATTTCAGTGAACTTTCTACTCAGTACTAGAATCTACTGATCACTAAGACAGTGTTCTTCCTCGTACAATTCTAGTAGTTAAGTTAGGATAGGCTCTCAAAGCACGGGGCTGTGGTATAGCTTTGCAAATGTAATCACAGAATGTAAAGGACAGGGAGAGGTATGAACACAGTGCTGTGGGAGAAAGCAATTGGACATAGGATAAGAGGAAAGACTTCATGGGGAGATAGGGTTCACAGGGGGGCTTTAAGGCAGTGGTGCCTCACCCCAGGGTTAGAAGAGGCAAGCAGAGGTCTTAGAGAGTCTTAGAGGAGGCATGATAAGAATGAATTATGGTGGAAAAGATAAATAGGGATTTGCCATAACTTGGGCTATTGTATACAGTCTCACAGATGAGAGGGCTGCAAACAGCAGGGAGTTGTCATTCACAACCAAGATGCTGAAAGTTTGGGGAGAGTAGTGGCAGAGTTGGGGTCTTATAAGAACTAGTTTCTGGGTCATAGGCTTCTGACTTGTTATTGTGTCCTCATAGTTGTGGGGGGAGTGAGAGAGGCAGAATGCTAGCTCTCTGGGGCTTTTCTAATGAGGAAGCAAACCCAATTTCTCAGACTACCACCTTATGCCTCATTGTCTACCAACAGCCTAGGTAACATCATCCCATAAGGGCATAGAATTTTAATATATTCATGATGGGAATGGCACAGACACCCAGCCCATTACAGGACTTGTGAAAGCAGGCTGAAGTACAGACAGAAACTTGCAAACAGCAAGGAACCATGAAATTCATATTGGACTGATAAATGATCAGATCCCTAGCATGGAAAATATTGCTCCCTGGCATTTGCAGGATCCACTCAGGGGAGACAGGGAGAAAAACACTCCATGTGCTGCTAGTTTCAGTTGGCGGGGCAGAACAGAAGGGTGAGACTGCCTGAGCTGCAGCTCCCAGGGTTGAACTAGAGGGTAGAGCAAGACCCACACGGGAGGCTAGGGAACAGAAAGCACACTCGGGAGCCCCCGTCTTGGTATGGCGAGGACGCCATAGTGATTCCGTTACCTGGATACCGGTTTCTAGGGGAGAGCTGTCCAGGAAGATGGTGCCAATGATAAGCTTGGTGTTTCAGGCAGTTGTGTCTGAAGAGAAGATAACATATGAAGCTCTCTAGTAACTCGGAAACAGAGCTAGAGCACCTCTGTGTCTGAACTTGTCACCTCTCTGGACCTCTCTCCTCTGACGAGGCCTCTTCTGTCCCAGATGAAAGGTTCCAGCTAACACCCGTGGCTCAGACCTGGTGCCAAACTAGCCACGGATTAGTTCTGCTGCCCTCTGGCTCTGTTCCCTTGGCAAGCCTTGTTTTCTTCAACTGTAAAAGGGGGCTAGAGGACTAGTGAGATGCTTCAGGAGGCAAAGGGAGGGACTTGCTGCCAAGTCTCACAACCTGAGATCCCTAGGCACCACATGGTAGAACAAAAGGACAGATTACCTGCAGGTTGTCCTCTGACTGACTGCCTCATTCACTGTGACATGTACACAAAAATAAATAAATGTAAAAAATAAAATAAAAGGTGATGAGAAGAGCATATTCAATTGAAAGCTGATGCTCAAAAATAACCAAATTAATATCTGCTATTAGCCGGGCGGTGGTGGCGCACGCCTTTAATCCCAGCACTTGGGAGGCAGAGGCAGGCGGATCTTTGTGAGTTCGAGGCCAGCCTGGTCTACAAAGCGAGTCCAGGACAGCCAGAGATATTCAGAGAAACCCTGTCTCGAAAAACCAAAAAAAAAAAAAAAAAAAAAATATCTGCTATTAAGTAAGGTCATTTACCATCCACAAACTCACCTGGAAAATCCCTAGCTCCAATTATTTGCAGAGTTATCTTCTCTCTTCTGCTAACCCATCCACCCATGGAATTAATCCCTGCCATTCACCCTTACCCCTGGTGCAGGTCCGGAAATCCTACTTACTCTCCACTCAAAGGGCCAAGGTTTGAACATGGAATTACCAAGAGAATGGAAGCATTTGCACACTCACTGTGTAACTAACACAACTGTGGCTGGCTCAGATCACGCAGGGCTTTCTTGGTAAGTTTTAATAGGGATCAGGTAGCAAGCAGTCTCATCGAAATGCAGGCTTTATGAGTACATAAAAAGGAGAAAATGGTAGTTTGGGGAATTCAAACATAAGGCATTACCTGCTGCTGTTTTGTTTCTGTGGACAGTTGCATGTGTTTTCCTTGGCACCTCTACTCTGCGTTCCTCCTGGCATAATTTTCCCAGGTGGAAAGTGCTCCCAGCCAACTCTTCCCTGCTCCCCGACACCCACGCTTTGTTTTGGCAAATGCAACTTGTCTGGAAGCTGCAGACAGGCTACTCTGAATAGCTCTGATGTCAGCCTGGAAAAGACACTGTTCTCTGGAAAATCAAGGTAAAAGCACAGAAGGGCTAGTCTGCCTTGAAATATGATTTTAACAAAAATTTAAACTCTGTGTAATTTTCTGAGTCTATTTGTTTTCAGTAGCACTCTTCTGTTTTCCAACAGTTCCTGCACCAAGTAATGAAACTATAACCATTATCATTTTTTTGGACACAAAGAGAAAACTATAAGTTCGTTCTCATGTGAGTTTCCTTTGGCATATACAAAAGTCAGTGCTTGCTCTCCTCCAATAAATCAGTTTCAAAAAGAGCAAAATAGTCAATCAGAGAAGGCAGCCTCTGCCACCTAGAGAGTGGACCCTACATCTGTCATCTCTGGAATTCATAAGCAACATAAACACCCACTTTCTACAATGTTCCTAAAGCAGGTTAGCAAAGAGCCAGGACAAAGAATGTATTTGTGAGCCTGGTCCTTAGTCTCCCCTTAGACCTTATAACTAGCCACATTTGAAAGTTCATTTGCATATCATACTTAATAAACAAATGTCTTCAGCCTATTTCCTATAGGACCAAAGACTGACTTAATTATTTTATCTTTCAGAATCATGCTTTCAAATAAACAAGTAAATATTTTTATGTTAGGAAAGTTTCTTAGAGGAAACATTATGGAAAATAAATCCTGAAGAATGTAGAATATTTTAACAGACATGTAAACATTTTGTGAAAATGGATCAAGTCTATCCATTATAACCTATTGACCCGACTTTTCTAGTTTTCCAATACTATTGTCTCCAATCGAGCAATTAATGAAGCCAGTATTTGTCAGTTTAATTCTAGCATCAGGCATTATAATGAGCTTGGATTAAGTAGATGAATACAATATTGGATCTACCTCAGGGAGCTCTCGCCATCAAAAAGTTCAACTTTTGTTTAACTGCATTTTACAAACTAACACCCAAAGATCAGTATAAATTGATCCCAAAGCTTAGCTGAAAGCTTTTACATGAGAGTTTTGTTTCACAGCAATGCTCTGACACACTGAGAAGACAGTTCTCTTGAGATAGAACATATTTGCAAAAAAAATCAAGAAATTGAATAAATTTTTACCATAAGAAGAGCCACAAACTTAGTAGTTCTAAGTAAAACAAACAAACAAAACCAAAGGTTAATGCCTTTATGGTACATTGTAAAGATAGGACAGGAAAACTATGTAGTTAGAGTTGAATTTTAACTTGAATCCTAATGGTGCTAGTATCTGAGTTTTCTGGCTCCAGTGTGTTTTCATGCAGGACTGAGAGGTGTCTTGGGAGAAACTCACTTTAAAAGAGAGAATTCTCATTGAACACAGAGAAATCAAGCTGGTGCCTAACTAGAGCCCTCTCCCCTACTGACTAGTGTTCATAGCACTGGAAAGTACTCTACACACTATGAAAATAAAAAGGCAAGCTCTGACCCATTTACAAATTTTTTTGATCTACAGTGATTACCTGCCTGCTTGATGTACTGGTGCAATACTGGCACAAAAGTGTGGGAGTAACCAACCACTGTCTGATTGGATTTAAGGCCCATTCCATGTGATGGAATCCATACCCAACACTGTTTGGGTGGCCAAAAACCTGAGACTAGATAGGCCACAGACCTAGGAGAAAACCAAACATGAATGTTCTGTCAGAACGTAGTCCAAGAATAGAATTGTGAGATAAGAATTCTGAGTGCTTCTGAGAAAACTAAAAGAAAACAAGATGTCTTCTAACCTCAGTTTCTTTTCTTTTCCTTTTCCTTTTCTTTCTCTTTTTTGTTTTATTTTGTTTTTTTAAGACATGGTTTCTTCATGTAGCCCTGGCCACATGGAGAAAAAACATGGCATTGTTCTTGGAATGTGCTTTTGTGGCTCTCCCAGGTGTAATGGATAGGAGTGAGTTTACTTCAGATTGTTCATTACAACTGACTGTTGTTATTTGTTTATATGCCTCTATGGAAAATCACGTTTTTGTCACATGCAGCTTGTCTTTGTGATTGTACACTTTACTCATGTGATTCTTCTTAACCCTCAGAGTATAAATTGTCTGATGCTCTGAATAAAGTTGACTATTGCATGAGACTTTAGTCCACCCCATTCTTAGGCTCTATTCTCTCAAGTGTAGGGTGGTAAACACAGTTCCACTAAAGAAACATAACAATGAAATAACTCCTAATGGTATTCTGCTATACTCATAGGTCAGTGTCTTGCCTGAAATTATTAGAAAAGATTCCCCCTGCAGTAAATGGGAACAGATACAGAGATCCACAACTGGACACTGTCCAGAGAATGGGACACCTTGGAACACTCAGTCCTAAATGGAATGCCTGCATTCAATCTCTTCCCCTCAGGGCTCAGGACATCTTTGGAATACTTGGCAGAATGATTTTAAGAGCCAATTGAGGATGGGATGTACCAAGGAAACAAGGCCTTCTAGAAACAAGAAGATTGAGACATATGTGAACATTTTTTAATGCTTGTTTTCAAATGAAAGAGAGCAAGACGGTGTGGATTTGGGTGGATAGGGAGGTGGGGAGGTGGGAGTATCTGAAAGAAACTGGGGTAGGGGAAACCATAATCAGAATATACTTAATAAAAAAATCTTTGAGAGAGAGAGAGATATGTTTTAGTATTTGAGTATATGACACTAAAAATTTGTCCTTGAGTCTATTGCCTGGACTGGATAAGACCTTCAAACACAAATGGAATGACTGAGAGGAACAACTTTTAGTAAAATGCCATAAGCATAGACCTTGCACACACAGGGCTTTGGGATCCAAGTCACAAAATACAACCCAGGACTGGCCCCCCCTTCTGCACCCCTTTCAGCATGACTTTGCCTTTTCAAAGGTGGCAGAGGGGCCACGCTTCACACAGAACACCCGGTGATAGACAACCGAACTGTGAAGATCGTTGATACCAGATGACATGGAGAATAAGAAGGTGGAAATAGACAGCCCTGTGATGTACAGGACAGCCATCAGAGGATCCACATGGGCCCTCCGCCGAATACCCTGCCATGATAAAGACTTTTCTAGAATTTTTAAGATTTTCAGTAGTGACACTAAGAAGGACACAGGATTTGTTCTTGCTCATCTGGCCTCATTTTTTCTAAACCCAATGTTGGTAGGGACCAAAACCATAGACTTCTCAAATACTAACTTAAATCATTTCAAGAATTTACTGGATTATTCTCTAATATCAAAGACTCTACTTATCTGAGGTTTAGTAATAAATTGAAGTACTTTTTTTCTCATTGTGATATTTATGGAGTGTGCATATTTTATATTTGTGTGACTCCTAGAACAGTTATGAACATGAGAATGAGAAAAAATAAGTGAAAAAAATGAAGGAAAAAAAATACAGGAATAAGGTTTGCTCAGTGGGGAAGACTGCCTCATTCTCCCGAGAGCCAGTGACAAAATGAAGGCAAAAACAAGCCCAGTGCCTCTGGAAAGACTCTGGGCAGTAAGCTGAACTGTAGGTCAGAGGTCCTCCTCTTTTCAATGCCTTCTAGGAAGTTTCTGGGCTGGGTACCTTTCCATATTTAAAAGTTTTTGCAAATAGTTTTCCCAAGAAAAGATTTGGAAAAATAATGTCAAAGGTCTCTATCAGCGATTTTCAACCTGTGAGCCATGACTCTTTTGCAAGTCAAACAATCCTTTCACAGGGATTACCCAAGACCTGTCAGGAAACACAGATATTAATATCATGATTCATAAGATTTGCAAAATTATAAACTGTTATGAAGTAGCAAAAAAAAAAATACTTTTATGGTTGGGAAGCTCACCACAACATGAGGAACTGTATTCGCAGCATTGGGAAGGTTGAGAACTACTGGTCTACATGGAAATACTTTTTTTTTTTAATAAAATGATATTTTATTAGATGTTTATGTGATATATATATATATTACAAACATATCTATAGATATGTCTTTATATATCAATCTATATAAACATATATCCTGAGAAATGAGTTGTTAGGCAATTTTGCTGTGAAAACATCACAGATTATCCTTAGAAAAACTAAAGTGGATAAAACAGTACTTGACACACAGCCATGGCCATTTGATGCCGTCACCACCATATATGATATCAATGTTTGACTAAAATGGTATTTAGTTACACATAGCGACATATAAATGTCAGCAAAGATATTTTGGTTAACCCTAATTATATATTATTTCTAAATCTGTGGATTCAAGAAACTGAATCACAAATAGCCAAAAACTTTCCTAAATTTCATAAAGAAAATTTTCAGTCTACCACGTTAGGTACTATCCTGAATATCCACAGATAAAAACGGCTGTCTGAACCTCCACACTTGAAAACATAGATTCAGTAAAATCCTGTGTTGAAACCTGAGAGTCAATATTTCTTTTTTTAAAATTTTATAATTTATTTTTTATTTCTTCAAGTTACATCTCAGTCACAATCCCTTCCCTACTCCCCCCCTCCTGTCCCATCCTTCCACCCTCTTTCCCCCAACAGTTCCCCATTTCAGTCCAACAAATGGCTCTTTCTCTTATAACAGTAAATACAACACAAAACAACAGAAATAAATAGGCCACAATTATGAGAGTTATATGGCTTAGCATACATTCCCAATGTCCAGTCCATATATATTTGGCACCTGACTTTAACATTCTACTATCTAACCATCTCCATGAGTTTAAAGTTCTATATCTGACTCAGCTTTCATGCTAACTTGCATCACAATTTTAAAAACATCTTCTTAGATCCAGAACACCCTCTTGATTCCTAAACAACTCAAAATTTAACTATGAGACTCTAGCTATCTATTCTTCAACCACCTCAGAGACATGAGAGGGATACATATATCTGATTATATAGGAAGTGCAGGGCCTGCATCTTCCAAAACTAAGAAATGACATATCAGTGGCTGCCTGGACAGTTCCCATTTTCTCTCCATACATTACAGCATCAATCTTCAGCCTTTGGTCCCGTTTCTCTGACAGACATTAATTGTAGAGCAGGGGTTATGAAGGACTTACCTACCCTGTCTTGGCAGAGCTAGGCTGTCGACTTACCTGCTTCCAAGTTTTGTCCTTTTTTGGACAGCATTCTGTCTACATTTGAAGCAAGAGGTTTTTCTTGCCAAGAGAAAGGCTTACCACCAATTCAATCATCTCCCACTGGAGATTCTTCGATGCTCATCTTAAGAGTGGGCTTTTCTGGGTCATGCCAGAGCTGAGTAGACTGGGTTAGGCCAGCAGATTACAGTGGGATGTGTGTGTCCCTAACTCCAGTCTACTCAGCTCTGGCATGACCCAAAACAAGTAACAGTAGAATGGGAAAAATACTGATGAAGTTATTTGGCAAAGACATTCTTTGGCAGTATTTCCTGAGGGAAAGGGGGAGGGTGCAAAGATTTGTATTGTTTTGTAGTAATGGGTTTGTTTTACCCCTCTCAATTGGCCTCACACTTTGCTACCAGATGAATTCCCCCCACCCCCACCGCCAATGAGTTTCTTTTATGTTACTCTTCTGCATAAATATCTCAGGAAATAAATTCCATGTGCTACAAGGAAGAGGGGTCAGCAGGGTGGAGCAAGTCTAAGAATAAGCTCTATGTATCTGGAATATATTGCACACAGCATATCAGGCGCTGTCCTAACACTATGCACATCTGTTTGATGCTAAAAACCTATGGTGTGTGTGTGTGTGTGTGTGTGTGTGTGTGTGTGTGTGTGTGTGTGTAACAAGGAAAGAGAGAATGAGAGAAGGAAAGATTTTTTAATCCCATTTTATACTTGAGTTTCAAGAACTCGCTTGAGATTGCCCAGGTGACACTTCAATCTAGGTCATGGAGCTGTCTCACTGCATCCAAATCCAGAGCTCTCAGAGCTCCTGGAGTCATAAAAGGAAAACGTGTTTCCTGCTCGTGTTGCATTTATTCCCCGAAAAGCCAGCAGGCATTGTTCTCTGTCACTCACTTTGCACAATCTAATGAGGTCGTTTCCTACCTTGTCCTTCCCTGCCCAATCTAAGTTCCCCCACTCAGTTAGACCTCCATACTATTTCAAAATGTCACTTTCCCATAGTGCATCTGCCTTTCTGGGCTTCCAAATCTCACCATCTCTTAACACCCACATTCAATCCTGCCTAGCCAGTCAACAATGTGTCCTCTGAGCATGCTCTTCTGCCTATGGGAAGGGACTCTTTGCACCCCTTTGCTGTGGCGGGCACACTCAGGGCTCGGCAACGTCACTCCGTCATGTGCAATGTTTTCTTCTCAGGTGTTGTCTCATCTTCATTCTGAGCTTTAATCCCATACAAAGCAAGGCCTGATGACACATGTTTCAGAAACACTGTTAGGTTCATATGGAACTTATCTACAAGCTGTCCTGCCACTGACCACCTTTGTTTATTTAGAGGAATTCCTTGTTTTGAAGAAATAAAACAGAGGAATACACACAAACACACACACACACACACACACACACACACACACACACACACAAGCCAGGTCTAAATTTGCCTTTAACTATTATCACAGGAAATGTGCCTCACAGAATCCTCTAGGAATTTTTAACTCACATTTAAAATTCACTGATGAATTCTTTGCAAGTGTATAAAGCATGCTCTGTTTCTCTCTCTGAATCAACAATAAGCAACATCCTCTGCCTGATAGTCTGTGCCCGTCACTCTTTCTTTTCTTCTTGACATCTTCTCATATTGGAAGGATTAGGCTTTGGAATTTTACTTTTGGTCCTCTTTTTTTTTTTTTTTTTTGGTTTTTCGAGACAGGGTTTCTCTGTTTAACAGCTCTGGCTGTCCTGGACTCGCTTTGTAGACCAGGCTGGCCTCGAACTCGCAAAGATCCGCCTGCCTCTGCCTCCCAAGTGCTGGGATTAAAGGCGTGCGCCACCACCGCCCGGCTTCTTTTGGTCCTCTTTTACACTCTTCATCTTGTGTATAAGAGACCTTTGTAGCGAGGTGTGTTGAGGTGAACACCTGTAATCCCAGTACACTGGAGGCTCACATAGAAGGATCACAAGTTTCAGGCCAGGCTGGGCTACCGATCAAGAGTCCCATCTTTAACAAAATAATAAAGACTATTAGAAGAATTCAAAATACTAGCACTAAGATTTGATGGGATTAACACATTAAAGCATTTACAGTGTCCTTTCTAGAGCTTATTATTCAGAGTGTCTGGGCAGGGGAAGGGGAAGAATAACTGAGTAATTTCTTTTCAGAAAGCATGGTGGGTTTATGAGCATACTTTCCAAGCACAATACACAGTTAAGGAATATACAGTTAATGACATCTAATTTTAATATTTTTGTCACCATTCCAAATGAAACATATCTAGTGAGGGAACCACAATGACCAATGCCACAGCCTTCATCTGGGAAAGAGAATAAATGAGTAAGCATTTGGGACAAAGACAGGCGCAAGTAGAAAGAGCTACAGGCCACAGAGATCTTTTCTCCCAAGTACTGGTTCCCTTAACAGGTTTCTATCCAGTGAATAAACAAAATGGACTTCAATATTTGTAATCATTGTGCCTTTTTCCCCTGCCGTCTCTTTCCCAGTCTAAAGCTAAAGAAAGTCTGTAGTGGCCTTCATGGGCCTAGGATGATCAGGCAAGTATTAACTATTTTGACAGCCCATAGCTAATTTGGGGTTTCTGTACCAGAGCAACCTACAACCCTACCCAAACAGGAAAAGAAGATAAGGTAGACATATGTGTTTGTGTGTATTTCACAGGATACTTTCACCTGGCAGATGGCCAACTGCCTAGTTGTCCCACTGTGACCAGGCAGCCCTTCCACCTCACGATGGCAGATGCCCTGTGGCTATATCTGACCTACACGCAGCTTCTATCTGCTTGGCCACAGCCCTGGCTCTGGGTCCTCCACTTTCGCTCTTTAGGCATGCCTGGGGAGGCCAAATGGGAGGAACCCCTGGTGGAATTCAGATGGAAGGCACAAACCCACCACACTGGAAAACACTTTCCACTCTCAGCTTTATCCATTAGAGATCCTGGGTGAGTGGGTGCAATGAGGGTCATTGTGTTGCCCATGGTCACTGGAGGAAGAGATAAAGTAAGACAATGCTCTAGTTTGATTTCTGGGGCTGAGATAAGTACCATAACCAAAAGCAACTCGAGAAGAAAAGGATCTATTTGGTTTATAGGTTACAGTCCATCAAGGGAAACCAAGGCAGGTGCCTAAGCAGGAATCTGGAGGCAAGAACTGAATGATTCAAAGACAACAGAGCAATGTTGCTTACCATCTTGCTCCCCATGGATGTTTTTCTGTTTGGGCGTCACTACCTGCCCAGTGACGCACTATTCACGATGACCCCGAATCAATCATCAATCCTTAATCGTGAAAATCCTCTACAGACACCAAAAGCCAATCTGATAAAAACAGTTCCTTAATTGAGACTCCTCCTTTCCAGATACATCTGGATTTGTGTCAAGTTGGCCAAAACAAAGAGGCGAGGTAACTAGATATACAGAATAGCTCATGGATCACTAAGCATAGTGCAAATGCCTGAACAGTCTGTTTAAGGAAGTCACAGGCAAAGGATGGTGAGAAAGAGGGAAGCCTAATGTCTTGTCTTGGCCTCAAGTGATGGTTCCTCTATTGCTTAAGCAACAACTATGTCATCCTCATTGAAGTAAAACAGCCCTGAGCTTAGGAGTTTGTACCAGAACCTCTAAATGGGCATCATAATGCTGTGACTTTAGATTACCCACTGGTGGAATTCATAATCTGAGCACTTTTAGCGAATGTATTGAAATTTGCAATAAACACTAGTAATGTGAAGAAACAAATTACAATAAAAATATTCTCATTTTTTGCTTCCAAAACAAACAATAAAGGTTTGATACATAAAAATGTTAAAATATGGAAAGATTTATTCAGTAAACTTAATAAGGTTGTGTATTGTAGAAAGGAGAGCTGAATGCAGAAGGTTAGGTGTCCTGGCTGTTTTTGGTTTTGTTTTGTTTTTGTTTCTTGTTAATTTGGCACAAGCTAGAGTTGTCTGAGGTGAGAAACCTCAACTGAGAAAATGTTTCTATTACATGGCCTGTAGCCAAGGCAGTAGGGCATTTTCTTGACTAACGATTGATGTGGGAGGGCCCAGCTCATGGTGGTTCGTGCCATCCCTGGGCAAATGGTTCTGAGTTGTATAAGAAAGCAGGCTGAGCAAGTCATACAGAGCAATCTAGTGAACAATATTCCTCCATGATCCCTACTTCCCTTCCAGCCTTGGCTTAACAATAGTCTATGTATGATAAGGATGGGCAAGCCAGATCAACCTTGTATCTGAGCTGCTTTTGGTCACGGTTTTATCACAGCAATCAAAAGCAAACCAAGAATCATCATCTCATGAGCAGTTCCTGTGAGCATAAGGGGCTGCAGAAGGCTTTTGGTGGGTCCACTGGAGGCAGAATTAACCACTGGGACACTGGGCTTACTGCACATTGTATAAAGGGGGGCCCAGAATAAATTTGGGGCCTGAAAGTGGGTTTTTAAAATTTATATCAAGACTGAGAATTGGCTGGTTTACTTTATTCCTACATGAAAATGGAACCCCTTAAAAATTAATAGTGCAGATCCAATGCATTTTAAAATGTTTCAAGCAGGTTTGTGTCTGTCACTCTTAAAACTAGAGCACTTATACTTAGAATAGCTAATCTCCACGGGGCTCTCCTACTTTCCCCCTGAGATGAAGAGCTAATGGGCTGATTTGGAAGACGATATCGTGAGCTCCTCAGGGTGGAAATGGAAAAATTGTTGCATATAGTCATACTGAATGGCCTTGACTAGACACCTTACTTAAAGTGTATAGACTTTGTAGATTAGTGGAAACACCCCTTGCCCCAGATTTGTAAGACAACTTGGTGATTCTAACTATAGATTAGGATATAGTAGTCAATCTATAGCCTTAATTTATAGCATAATGCAGATTCCAATATCTTGACTTACATTACATTAAGTGTGTACACTCATGCACACACATACATGCAAGGTACAGAGGTGACAATGAAGGGCCTTTATCTGTCATGCAAAACTGCTCAACACTATCAGCGTTTTTCTTGCATTGGTACTGTGCAGGTGAAATTAGGGCTGGTTCTGTCCATTTGGTTGTAGTCAGACCCTTTGAATCAGTGGAATCAAGTTTGCTAAAAAAATGGACCCTTATTTAGCCACGCTACTTTTTGGCAAAGTGACATTTTGCCAAGTTTGTGTGCAGTTTTTGTGCAATCTATTCATTTTATGACTCATCTCCAAAGCCACTCTTGATAGAGCTGCTTTGAAACAGAATCTCATTACATAGTCCATGCTGGCCTTGAACTTGCAGTGATCCTTACTCAGCTTTCTAAATCCTGGGATTATAGTCTGGGAGAACATAAGTATTTTGGTCAAATATGGCACCTAAGATTAATAAACACCTTAAGCTCAACTTAGATTTTCCTATCTACAATAACCTCCTACCTTACTCCCTTTGCTCAGTTATTATTTTCTGAAATGATAACATACATAGTATTTTATAATACAATAGTATGTTTTTGTTGTTTGTTGCTGTTTTTTGTCTGTTCCCTCTATGACATAGTGAGTGGTATGGGGCCCAAATCATTGTCTCACCTGCAGAACCCATAACTGGTTTTGACACGAACTAGTTAATAAACATGCATCGATTAGTCAAACTTACAGGTGGCCAGTAAAAGCTTTATCTATCATAATTTTATACTATGTGAGAATAAGTTCACAGAATTGCTGATTTACAGCATTTTTTTCAAGATTAGAAAACAGACTAGAAATTTGCTTTACCATGCCTCTGGTCCTCTTAATGGTGTGCCAAAATTCTGTGGTTCTGCTATTTAGGAGTGCCACTGAGAAGATTCTGGGATTCTAAATATATAGTTGCAAGAAACAAGAATTGATTATGGAATAAGTTTGTATTCAGCCTATTTCAGTTCTTGCAAGTCCTCCTAGTATGGTTGAACTGAATTTAAATCTTTTTAATGGTAGCTTTCTGTGTGTGACTGTCTCTGCCCATTCTCACACACACAGAGAGCAAGGCTCTTCTGTTTAGACAGAGATAACTACATTTAGAAATGTCTTAGTCTTTCTATCCTGTGGCTTGTTCAAAAGACCGTTAGAGATTCAAACCTTCCTACAGAGTAGACATTAACTACTGACTTTGAACACCAGCTCAGCACTGTTAGGTCTCCTTTCCCAACGATGCAAGGATCACTGAAGACGAATAAGCTTGAGATCTTAAGTTGTATGGCAGATGAAATTAAAAAGCACAGTAACAGACTACCTGTCCTTTCCCATTTTCATTGTTCCCTGTCCCCTGACCCCCACCAGATCACAGTAGATCACCAGAAATGAAGTTGACTTGATTCCTCTTTAGACCAGTGATGGGAAGTGAGGGTTCTTACTACATGTGACTCCAAATAACTTAGCAAGACAAGGTTAGTAAATGAGAATAATATTCTAGCTTGCTCTTTGTTTTTGAGCAGAAGTTATGTACATTGTTGTGTTTGTGTATGTTTCTGCTCATGTTTGTGTGGGTATATGTGTGTGTATGTGTAGGCCAGAGACCAACTTCAGTTATTGTTCCCCCCCAGGAGTTAGCTTGTTTATAGTGGTAGGGTCTCTCAGTGGGCCTTGGGGCTTACTGATTAGGCTAGAGCACACGGAGACCCAGAGATCCAGCTCTCTGCCTCTCCAGCACTGGAATTACAGACATATGCTGTAACCGAACTTTTAAATTATTATTTATTTTACTCTTATTTATTTGTTACTAAATTCACTTATAACAAACACCAACAA